>VYZV01038531.1:22095-95729 GCA_013401275.1 Pandion haliaetus | reverse complement strand
GCTCGCGCCCGCGACGCCGCCTGGAGGAGGGCGCCGCTGCGGCAGGAAGCAAGATGGCCGCCTCGTGGGCGCCGCTGTGAGGAATGCGGGGCACCAGCGAGGCCGGCTGCAGGGGGGCGGCGGGGCCTCTCCCCTCGGCCGTCTCCGGCGTCGCCGTGTGTCGGGGTGGCGGCGGAGGGGCCGCGTAGAGCCTCCGTCAGCCCTCTAAAGTGCCGCATGTAAAGCATTCCGGGTATTTAAGAAATATTGCAGTTTGATAATAAAATCGGAGGTGTCTGCCTTTGTGACCACAACTTATTCTGCAATTTGATGTTTTTTTAGGTTCTAACTGAAAACAAAAGACCTCAGAGGAGGAAGCAAAGAGTTTTAAAGGTAACCGATGATTGCTTTAATATTTATCCCCTCCCATTTTAAGCAGCATTTTCTTGTCATATAGATTAGGAAGCCAAAGGGTTAACTTCTGGGAAGCGGCGCTTTCCAGCTATTCAGGAGATTAGCTAATTTTAAAAGCACAGAACATGTTCTCTTTTCCCCTCTTTCTCTCCAGCATGTTGTATACATATTTGATTCTTTCTGCACATGTCTGCAGACCAAAAGTTTGCTTTCCATTGCATTGAAGATTCACTTTAATTTTCTCTATTCCTAGTTTCATACTTCCAAAGGTAACAGTTGAATGTTAGTGGGGTTTTTAGTATACAGATTTCATGGCATCTGAAATTTAATATGAGAAGCCCGTGTTATAATGCAAACCAAACTAAGAGAAGTGGAAGTTTTATGCTTGTGTTACTGTAGTCTTGATTTCCTTTTTTCTTTAAACTTTAGCACACCTCAAGTGAAACTGAAAATTCTGTAAACTTACAACAGCCTTCAGTTTCACGTGGTAACACGTTTCTTCAAGATTTTTAAGATGGCTATCTTTCATGGTAACAAAAGATTGGTGTTTCAAATGGAAATGTTTCAGTCTTTATAACACAATACAGGCTTCTGGCTTGTTATACTCATGGCTAATGTTTTTTAAAAAAAGTAACAGGTAGCACATCGATATTGCATCTTTCAGTTAGTCTTTAGAATATTTTGGATAGAAATAAACCATTAATTCTGTTGTTGCAAACTAATATGTTGGAGGATGGATGGTGCAAGTAAGATGGATGGTACGTGTAAAGAGGACGCTAAGGAAAAAGAAAAAAAATGTTGTTAAACTTATTTTGTAGAACTATTCTCCTATGCCAAATAAATGTAATGTAAGATAGTTTAGTATTGTTTCAGTACATTAAACTTTCAGAAGTTATTGGACACAGGGGATTTGATAAATGCTGAATGTCTGTAGTGTAATTTTATTTGAAAACATCCCAATTTCTTATCAGTTTTGTCATCACTGTTACGCATTACAGAAACTTGCTTAAAGGAGTTACAATTTTGTAAGACAAAGCGAAGTTACAAGTTAAGATTAAGCAAGGAGCAAATAACCTTATTTGACTTACAAGTATGTCCAGCCTCAAGGATGTCTGTCTTTTCATGTGGGAGTAGTTGTGCAAACCACCTACTTGTATGCTAACAGTAGTTGTGATTGTACAACACTAGCAAGTGCATTTTTTCCTTGCGTTAAATAAATCAGTCCATTAAAAAATTAGCATTTTTCATTAAGTCATGAATATGCTTTTAATTATTCATTTTAATTACCACCGCTCTTGTAAAACAGTGCCTGGGTGTAGTTAAAACTTTAGCATTTGTTCATTCTATGTTTTGTGCGGTTGGTAGTAGCGTGCAAAATAAGGATGGTTTGTAAATGAGGCGTTCAACTTTGTAACATGTAATTGGTATGACACCTATTCTGTCAAAGTGTGAAGAATCTTCTTTCTGGTGTTAGGCAGATATGTTGTATTAGGCGCCTGTCTACAGCAGGGGTTCATAGTGGGTCTTCGGATTTTTCTCTTTGAGTTAATTTTGCCACTGTTCCTGATTTGATGGCAATGCAGGTTGCTATGTAATATGATGCTGTCATTCCTCTCCTTTCCAAAAAGCCTTCTGAAAAGTTTTTTTCTTCTTGGCTCTTAAATAGAAAGGCTTGTCTGTTTTTGTGTGCACGCGTAGTATTGTATATTAGTCATTGGAGATGTGTTTTATTTCTGGCTTGGCTTTTCCTTTGCTGAATTGATTCTGCAGTGTTTTCTCTTTGGTTTTAGGTACTGTCCTTTGTGTTTTCTGGTATTTGTCTTTGTTTTGTGGTGCTGAAGTGTATTTCATAAGAGTTTGTTCACTTGCATCCACCAAGTAAGGCATGGTACCCCTGAAGGCATCTCATGAAATGTCTAGGTTGGGGTTGGCGGTGTTTTCCTTTGTTTTTGGAGGGGAGGAGGGAGAGTGGTCATCTTAAGTTACGTTGCAGCTCTCTGTCAGCTGCAGCAAACTTAGAAAAAGCTACATAATTTGCAGACTTCTTTACAAGGGCATTTTTAGAAATACAGCATTCCAGTATATGACTTTCTAACCTGGCTTCTGTTATTGGTGGGACTGCCATGTAAAGTGGTATTGTCGTATCTATTGAATTATAACTTAAATGTTTGATTTAATGGTGGGTAGTGATTGAGGGCATCTGACCAGTGACACTTTCAAAATTTTAACAGAATATTTCTTTTTTTTTTTTTTCTTTGTATTTTGCTTCAAATACTATTGTAAACTTTCTTTAAGGAGGGAGGATTTGTAGTACTTTCTTCCAGTAATACATGGAGTTAGTATTTTTCTAATACTCCTAAGTTTTTGTAGATGCACATTTATTTAATTGGAGGGCTAGTGTTCTTTCTATTTGTGCTTCTTAGGACCAACATATTTACAGATTCTTCTCTACCGGGTGAGAATAAGCAGTGCTTTCCTGTTGAAAACAGGTTGGACAGATATAAACATTAAGACTAAAAGTGATACATACTATTATACTGTACCATTCATTTATTATTTATCATTTTCCACACTTGTGTTTTAATGCTTCTTTCTGGTTATTGGAGGAGTCATTGAGGAAGTTCTTCTGTGCCATAAATACTGTATTAGGTTCTCCATGTTTATTTTGAAAGAACATCTGAAATATTCATCACTTCTAGCAAGCAAATGCTCATTGAAGAAAGAGTCTTTGTGAGTTCATAGTAATGGATACTACGGAAGGAATATACTCATGGTTTTTATTACCGTTTATATTGTGTGTTTTCCCCAGTTAAGCAGACACTTCTTTAATTTTATTCCTGATAATGGGAAGTGTATATAGAAGGGATTCATACTTAAAAATTCATTTGCCTGCATTTCAAAAGGCCTATTAGACACCATGCTTCACTTACTATCATTTTCCTTTTAGCCACTTAGCAGTGTTCTCACTCAATTTGGGCAGTGCAGTGCACCTCTCCTTAACAGTGGGGAAATGTTTGCAGCCACGTGCAAGTTTATTAACACAGAACTCAGAAGAATGGGACAGTTGAACATGGCATCCCATTGTCAGTGGAATCTGCACTTATCAAGTATAGACGGCAGTGGCACCAGTAAGGAAACCTCGCACAGATCAAGATACAGCTGATGAAGAAGTACAGTCCCTGGTCTTTTCACTAGGTTCTGTGGAGCCAAGGCTACCATTTGGATGGCTGCAGATGTTTGCTGCATCGATGGACATTTAAAAAAAAAAAAAGAAAAAGAAAAAAAAAAAAGAAGAAGGAAAAAAAGGCAAAAAAAAAAAGGCAAGAGACAGTGAGAGAGATCCAGAATAATAGATGCAGTGCTAAGTGAGTATTATAACTGCACGCACATTTTTTGTTCTCTGACTGATTCTGTTTGCATGTTTATGCATAAATGCTGTAATGGTAATCGTGTGCACCAGAAAAGTGCGAACGATGCCTGCTAAACTCTGTAGAATCTGTTCCATTTAAGCCAAGCCAAAAGCCAGACATGACTCAGTATCTAGAACTTTTGGTTTATAAACATCATATTAGGAACCACTAAAAGTTTCATTTCCATCAAAGCTCCAAATATATACTTGAGCACTCTCTTAATTTTTCTCTTCCACACATACAAGGTATACCTGTCTTATCAAAAACAACTTTAAAATATAAAGTTGGTTTGGCAGACCTGCTGTTGCCCTTTTTACAATGCAGTTTTAGTTATGCTGCTTAAAGAAATTAAAAAACCATTTTTTTGTCAAGGTCATATGTGTGTTAAGAGTTAAGGAAAGTAACTGCTAATGTTCATGATAATGCTTTGAGTGAGCATGGATTGAACTGACTTTGAACATTTATTCTAAATTATGGTGTATGTTTTAGTGCAAAATATCTACCAGAATATTTAGCTGGAAGAAATTAAATTTTATTAGTTTTTTTCCCCTTTAAAATTTAAAGATATGAGCAAGTCAGTGGATGGAATTGCACTGCGGTCGAATTTTACAGAGAAAGAAGACAGAATGGTGTAATACAAGTTGGAAAGGATGTCGTCCAGAAAATACTTACCTTATTCTTTGTGTTTCCTGAAGGGACATTATCACCTTGGAATGTATTCCTTCCGCAAATACCAATTAAAATCTCTTTGAGTACTGGTTGAAAGTGTCTGCCTATTTCTTATGTGCCTTTTTGCTCCCTTTTTTTTGATAGGGGAAGCTTACTTTTGGTATGTGAGTGGCCTACACTAATTAGTTAACTTTCATTTTTAGAAATAACATAAATAAGTAACTTAGGTGTTACCTTAGTTTAAAAAAAAAAAATCTAGTATCATTTTTTGAAAGGAATGTTCTTCTAATTTTGACCTTTTTCAAGCTGGATGTGTGTCTGTCTAAATGGGATTAAATTTTTCTTTGCTCTTCGTAGGATCATACACCTCACTTGATGTGAGCAGGCACGATTATGGTTGTAATTTAGTAGCGCACTTCCACGTGCAGCCTTTCAAGCACTTCCACATGAATGCACTCGTGAACATATGAAGCACTTCCATATTTTGTTTGTACAGTACTGCTAAGATTACTCATGTATGTAGACATTATTTGAATGGAGTCCTAACAAAGAAGGCCTTTGTAAATGGTCTGTAAATTATTAATCTTACTGTAGTAATTTTCTAATCTTTAATTTTTCCAGCCAGTTTCTGGAGGAGGTGAAGCCTCTTCCTTGTGGACTTTTTCCTGTGGTGTAGAGTGAGCTGGACAGGACTCGGAGACACTCTCCTTCCCTTGCCCCCCTACTCCTGTAGAGCTCCCTTACTTCAGTGCTGCTCCCTCTCCCATTCACCTCCTTCTCAGGACCCCTGTGCTGCTTGCCTAGCAGCACCATCATGCTACTCTTCGCCCCCACGACCCAACCCCCCCAAATGTTGATGGAAGAAAGGGACACTGTCCTTCAAGAGGAGGACAAGGAGGTGTAGGGTTTTCTGTTTTAAACCATTTGTTCCTGTAGCAGAGCAGTTGTGAGGATAATGCCACTCCTCCTCTTCTCAGGGAATGGTGGAGGCAGAGGCACAATGAGGCTGGGAAGTGTTGAGTAAGGCCAGGCTGAACCTAGTGATTACAGTGGTTTTGGAGGGGTTTTGCACGTTTTGAATCACTATTTATTTGTAGATCTTGACTGTCACTCTGTGTTTTAGTGCAGTGCTGGGTCTTCCACTTCAGTGGATTTAGAAGTGGAGCTTCTTAAAAAGGTAGAAAATGTGTTTGTGATCAAAAATGTCATAAAATAATCAGTAAAAGTAACATAATTTGTGGGAAGGAAGGAAAATGCACATGTGTAGATGAAGGTCAGTTGCAGACGTATATTGATACATTGTTTAGGTACTCTTAATGAAGTTACAGCAGGTATGTTGTTTTGTTGATATTATTTGTATTCACTGCTGAATTATGAGTTTTATTGAATACTTGTACTTGCTGTATGTAACGTAGGCATTGAAGTAATTGAGATGGCTTTGCAAATTCCAGAAATTTGCTGTCAGTTTGCTGTTTGTCCATATATTTATAGATAGTAGTATCTAGAAAATGCTTTGAAAATGGACACTGCTTGTTTAGAATCTGATACCATATTGCTAAGCAAGTTTGTTTATTGCATTTAGTAACTGATGTGGGAGAAAACCAATGAGAAGCCCCAAACTTACTTGAGCGGCAGCAAATTTTCACTTTGTGATTTTTTTCTTTCTGTGATTTTATACTAAGATTTTTATATTTACTGTTACTGAGTATGAGAAAGTTAATTTAGCAGATACTACTGCAGCAAACTTTCCCGTTGACATTAGTAGGAGCCTTGCCTATGTAGAGAACAAAAGATTTAATTCCTGCTAAAATAAATTCCTAATTATAGGATTTTGTTTGGGAAGTAAGAAGAATCCATGCATTTTTATAAAGACGTTTTCTTTTTAAATGTCAAATACACAAAACTTAACCAATATCAAGAGGAAAGAAAACAGAAATTACATATAAGGTACTAACAATAATCACTTTTCATTAACTTACATAAAGTTAGTATGTCGAATATATTTGGCTGTTCTTGTCCTTTTAGAATATTAGGATTTTTCAAGGCTGACTTAAAATTGAGTGGTCCGTATCTTGACACTTGACTGTGAATTCCTTTCTCAGTTGGTGTTTTCTTGGCATTGTCTGTATTGTAGTGTAATTTAATTGATGCTCTGTAGTAAAATTTGGCTCTATGTTTAATTTTCCTAAAATAACGGTTTTGCTGAACTTGTGAATAAGAGGAAAAACTTCTGTGTATTTAAAAATGTAAAGCATTTACTTTTGTGACAGGTGATCACTGTCTGAATTCTGCAATGCAAACACCACTGTTGCAGCGCTGCTCCAGAGCAACATTGGTGTTATTCCAGTATGTAAGTGAAAGCTGGTACTCCTGTAAAGAGAAAGTGGAAGCTACATACAGTGTCAATTCCATTTTGAGCTTTATTTAAAACCATAGGTGTGCTAGCTCTGATTGTGACAGAAGAGAAACATCATTTGCCATTTTTTTAGGCTTTTTTCCTCATGAGAACAAGCCAAACATAGATGCAAAATCCTGAATAGTGCTGCAGCCTTGTAGCTTGGTGGCTTAAGTGATCAGCATCACTATTTTTCTTTTGTTTACCTGAATTACCTTTAGCTGTTCCTCTGATATACCTGTCACAACTTTCCTATTGTTCAAGGGTATTAGTTCTTCCGTTCAGTCTTGTGGCCCTTCATCAGCTTTAAAACCAGGCTAGAATATACCTATAATATAAATGTTTAAATTCAGAGACTTGTGTGTGACTTGTTGCGATGTGTATTTGGGACCAGTGCTGGTATTTCAGAGTGAGGGGAAAACAGGATATATGTGTGTGAGGGCTGGTTAGCATTATTAACTACAGTTTTGTATGGCCTTAGCAGATCTGGTCTGAGAGCCGCTACCAGCACGTAGCAACTTGTAAATAATATAATTGGTTGTACAACAGATGGTTAGGCACTTAAACTGGGTCCCAAATTAAGGAGCCGAGTATGTTCCTGGTTAGATTATAGGAATGGGAATGTTACGATGTTACCTTAGCAGTTCAGATCTTTACTGAACTGAAACTGAAGGAGAATTATTAACTTGTATCAGTTTGGTTCACATATGGTAAACCCAGGGAAGATCATTGCGATCACTTGCTGCCCTGAGAGGTTGTGAGACTATCGCTTTATTTGGATTAAGCATCATATTTTAAAAATAGCTCAAAGAACTTGAATTTGAAAATTCCCAAGGATGAAAAGTGCATCATAACACCTAAGAAGATGCTTAAAAGATTCTTTACTCTTTCTCTGTCCCTCTGCAAAAATGTGCACCATAGTTCAAGGCCAGACTTCTCTGGCCTTAACTTAAAGTCATTGAGTCTTGTTATACTTTTGTCTGCTAGAACAAGGAGCCTTCTGTTATCAGCTTTCTTTTCCACATAGACTTAGCTGCAGTTTGTGGCTTTTCAATTTTCTTTTTCTTTGGTAAATTGTAGAGAGTGAACTTGAGGCTTTCACTTCAAGATGTTTCAATCCTTTGTCATTCTCGTGGTCCTCCAAGCCCTCTCCAGCATATCAATGTCTTGCTTGAATTGGGTATGCCAGAACTGGACGCTTTATTCCACTAGCAGGTGCAAAAGTGCCAAGTACAGGATAGAAAGTAACCGTCTTTTCCTAATTATATTGTTATTTATGCACCCAAGAATCTCACTAACCCTTTCAGCCATAAAGTTGCAATAGGAGTTTCTATAGTTACTGCACAGTTGATTATTGACCATGTTAATGTCCTTCTTAAAGGCTTTCTAAGATAAAACCTGCATTTTGTAAATATAGTCCCATGTCTTTGCTGCTAGATACACAACTTCACCTTTAGCTATATTGAAATGTGCTTGCAGCTGGCTTGCCAGTTATTTTAGGAAGCATCATGTCTGATCTTTTAATTATTTGTTGTTCTTCTACCAGTATTAATTTCACTGTTCTTTCAGATCATTGCTAAAAATGTTATACATGGCTGTGATCCGTTCCCTGAAGACCCTGTTACATTGTGATGATTCTCCATTTACAGTGAAGGGCCAGGCAGTACTTTCTTAATGCTGTGGTGATGGTTTCATAAATGAGTAGACCACAAGAGACATGAGCTAGGATGGATAAATTCAAAGACTGAATTTCTTTCATCTCTGCTTTTGAGTTAAAGCACATTAGGGGAAGGCTGTATTAGGGAATACATATTGCTGCTGATTGTATGATTTTTCTTTTGTGGCTTAATTGAGTGCTATATTTTCCAGAGCTGCCTGTGTCTCTTTGAGTGCTCAGTTTCAATGCTGAAGACAAATGATTGAGTAATTCAAAACACCAGTAAAAAACAAACCAAACCAAACCCAAAACCCAAACAAAACAAAAGCCACCAAGTGAGATGTTTGCTTCTGTGGCAGAGAAAGTACTGTAATGTTTGGGGTTTTTTCCTTTCTTAACACATCCACTTCTTGGGTGCCCGTGTAGGAGAATGGGGTGTCCTTCATTCTGTATCTTTTTTCTTGCTCCTGTTTGTAGCTTTCACAACCTTGAGCTCAGGGCTGATGGAAACAATAATTTAAATTTGTGGCTGAGAACACCTATTTCCAAGTAGTAATCCAGTAAGTACATTTCTCTGGGGGTCACCGTTTGAAGCCTTTAGAGCCAGAATTAGTACCCTGTAGTTTTTCATTTTGTTGGTAAGTGCATCCTTAGGGTCTGATACTGTAGATCTTCTTTGTAAGTGGTCTCACTGAAGTGGTTACACACGGTGGGCAGGAGGACTGTGGTAATAGTGTAGGAGAGAAAATTAAGAGAACAAAGGTGTAAAGACTTAAAGGCCATAATGTTCTAATTCCTCATGGAAGGACAAGATAAGGAACTTTTCTGGTGGGAAAGCTGCCTGGTGTTTGAAGAACATAGCAAAGAGGATATAAATGTAGATAAAATGGAGTCGAAACTGAGGAGAGAGCTAAGCTGTAGCTTGGAGAATGTTCTTTGCTGTTGCTACAGATATGAAAAAAACCCCACCATCAACTAGAGCAGTCTTCCCATCTGTTGTAAGATCCGGAGTGAAATGGTACCTGCTGTGATACTCAAGTTGGTGGCATTGGGTGGATTTGATACTCAGGGGCAGGGGAGTTGGGAGTGAGGAGGATCCCTCCAGGAAAGCCCGGGCATCCTAAGCGATCTCTGCCACACGTCCCAGGTCAGGTCACTTTCTCCGGATTTGCAGAAACTCTTGTTCCCCTGAGTTTCTGCACAAACCAGCCTCTCTGCTAAAACTTGTCTCTGTCATTTTGCCAAGAGTAGAGGTTATTTGCTTTGATCACAGTAGCTTCTAAAATGCAGAATTATTACCTGCTCTGTCCCTCAGTGCCGTCTGTGAACGTTGTTCTCCTGAGGAGCAAAATATCTTGTATATGCAGGCTGTGTTACATTATTAAAGGACCCCAATCTGTTTCTCTGCATGAAGAGCTATAGAAAACGTGCCTTACCTGAGCCGCTGTAGAAGTGCGTTATACTAAGAGACTGTTTCACGTCCATGGTTGTTATGCAAGTGTGGTGGTAATTGCTTTATGCCTCTGGTGAGGTTCATGGGAATATGCCTCAGCTTGCAGCTTGGCCTCTACTCAGCTGTTCTCTCTCTGCTGGTAGCCTGCTCAGAAAACCTGCTCAGGCTGCAGCACGTTGCTGTTGTCTTACAACTTACAGCACGTTGCTGTTGTCTGCGTTACAGTAGTCACACATGAAGTAGTGTGGTCTTAAATAGAAGTTTATACTTAAATGTATTATTGTATCTGCATTTATTTTGAAATGCAAAAAACCTTGGCTGTACTTAGAAGGTGGCCTATACTTTCCACAGCATCGTGCCCTACATTCGTCTCTGTTCTAACCAGTGCGTGGCTTTCTACATAGCACTCAGCATAAGCAACTCTTTCTCCACATCTCTGCTCTTTGTCTCCCTATCCCTTGTCCTGTTCATATCTTACCACCTTATCCCTGTGTGTTGGTCCCGTGCAGTGCAAGTCCTGGATTCCACTGAATTTCTGCATGTGCTGGGGAGTAGACGCTGCAAAGTAGGAACAAATTGCATAGGAGTAAATTGCTGCTGGTCAGCTGGCTGGTGCTTTCTTATCTCTTGGTGAAGCAGTGACATCTGACAGTTGGACCATGAATAAAACACCCTGTTCGAATGTTAGATGAAGTATGTGTGGGGTTTTTTCCAAACAGTTTTTCTGAAAGAAAACTTCTGTTGTGGTATTTGAGCTCAGAGGAGCTGCCAGCTCTGTGCCAACGTGGAAGGGCATGTGGGGCTGGCTACGTGGCTGCAGGCACTGCAGCAGGATCCAAACTTACCCATTGCACTGCAATGGAAAAGAGATGCAAAGTGCAAGCGCTTCTCGCTCACTTGTCCTTTTATGTTGATGAATGTTGTGACCTTGGAAGAACTGCCTTTCTGGTCATCCTGGTTATTGGCCCAAGTTAGGAGATGCAATCATTTTTTGATATTTTGGGAACTGTGGTACTGTATTGTTGTGGGGACCTGGGCAGAAGCCTATAGGGAGGCTAGCTAGGGGGACTTGTGACAAGTTACATGATAACCAATGCCGACTTGCTCGTAGAGCCATTTTATCAGTAGTTGATCTGGGCATCATCTGTTATTTCTGGTTTATGGAAGTAATTGTTTCTGGTTGTGTCCTTTAGTACAATATGTGTTGTTACCACCTGTGGAGGTTTGAAGTAAGAGACATTAACCTATGGCCTGCTCTGTTGTACAGAATATGTGGAAATAAATGTCTTTAGGGTAGCTTTAGCATTGTATTTTGATTGTGAATTGGTGAAGTCTTTGCATTACCTCAGAGGCATCTTGTGTGAAAAGAAAAGTTAATATTGAAGTCTGATCCTTTTCAGAAAGGTGAAATGATTTGCTCTAACTGGCTTTTCATGTGTGCTGGAAGCATTAGCTCATGGAGTGATTTTTGTGTGTGTGTCTATATATGTATGTGTGTGTACGTACACAAGATAATGTCTGGTTGAAGTTTTAAGTAATACAGCAATGGCTACAGCAGACTGTACTCTCTGGTTCAGGGCCTTATAGCACTAACTTCTGCAGAGTCTAAGCTTGAGCATGATTTGTTGGTGTTTTATGCCTCCAGACAGAGTGGTGCTCTCCTTAATGAGGAAGAGAGGAAATTACTTTTATTGATCTGGTTTATTCTTCAGCTTTTCATTACACTTGTGTAAAAGATTTAGAAATCAATCAGATCAGACTTCTGTGCTTAACTTCCATGGGTTTTCAGACTGTTACTTGGAATTGTGGTATCCTTAGCTGTAGTTTTCCCTCTTTTTTTTTTTTTTTTTTTTTTTGAGTCCTGATTCAGGGCTTAAAGATAGATTGCTCCTAGGTTGTTCAGCTGCAGAAGGTTTTTGCTGAGCTATTACTTTTGGTCTGCCAGACTTACATTGAGGAAAAGAATCAAATGAGCTCTGCCCCTGCTAGTATGTCTGCGTTTCTTTTTATGTTGGGAAACAATAACTTCACATATTAAACAGAAAAGGCCACTGGAAAGTCTGGCAAGAGAGGAAAGAAAAAGGTATTTTTCAGGATTCATTGCAGTTCAGTAACAGAAGAGAAAAAGCAACATAGTGCTCAAAAGGAAGAGAGTTTGATTTAAAAGAAAATATATCTGATTTTATGATAATATTTATTCTTTGTGTGGAAAAACAAAATATGAACCAAATCATGCCAGTTATATGATTCATCTGGTTCTTTTTGCTTCCTCATTGCATGTGGGCAGCTTCCAGTAATGTTAGTGGAAATTATGATGTGTGAGGAATAATTTTATTTTAAAAGTAATCCCACTTCACTGCTGGGATCACTTGGGTCTTATGGGGACACAGCATTGCACCTGTGCATTACTAGCAAGTTAGGGAATATCCTGAGTATTTTCAAATGTAGCAGTGCTTTTTTGGTCAGATGAAAGTATTTTACTGAGGAACAATATAGTTGAGAGAAGTGTGATGACATTTTTGCACTTTGACTGCTGTCAGTGGACTTTGTGTCAGGTATTCTCATCTCTGCTGATCATGGATGAACCCTACCCACCACCTCTCATTGCTCTCAATTTGCCAGACTTAGATTTTTTATTTTTAATGGAGTGAGTGACACCCTCTAAAAATGAAGGGAATACAAAAAAGTGTTGTCATGTTGAAAATGTACAAATGCTGGGGAATTATTTTAATCTATTTGCTTCTATCTCCTCAGCCTCCTAATTGTCCAATTAAATAATTTTTTATAACAATTTTACATGCTTGGGACAACTTTTGGACTGATAGAGAACTTGGATATACTTTTGCTGAAAAAAAATCCCCAGCAATTTCGTATCTTAGTTCTTTCTGAAGTTAAATTAAGGTAATTGAAATTCAGATTTTGCACAGGCATAGAATTGTGGGTTTTTACTTTTCCGTGGTGGACTCTTAAAATATTTTCTGGTATGGTTGCAGAAGCCTGTGTCATGCATTTACCCCTGCTAACAATAGAGCTGCTTAACTGCTTTTCTGGATCCCTTAGAAATTGCTCAGTGATCTCCTGGGTCTGTGGATCATTGACTGAAAATCACCAGGATCCAGAGGAGTTAAGGCTCACAGACCATTAGTCAGCATCCGTGTGTAATGAAAAACCATTAAATAAGGTATCTTTCTTTCTTAATGTAATTTCCATAGGTTTGACTTAGCTGCCTAGGTGCTGGACGTGTTTTTGCATAGCATTTCCATGAGAATTTATAATGCCTCTCATAATCTCTAGGGCATGCTATGGATTCCCGGTTTGGTTTTTTTATCAGTCAGGAATCCGTTGTGAGGTGAACACTGGGCTTTAGATGGAGCTGGGTCCGTATGCTTTGTTTTGCTGGGGGGTTTCTGGCAATTCCATCTCGATGGTTATGATTAATCATAAATCTATTTTGCATTTGTTCTTCTGAGTTATTTTCTCAGAAAAGTCCATGCACTTTAGTTGGTATGACCACAAAAGCATGTCTGATTTAAGCAAATGTTTTATATTAAACTGGGTGCTATTTTCTGGGAACTGCTAAGATGTACTGTGCTAACGTATGGTTAATTAACCAGTAGTGCTGCTTATATCTGATTTCAAAAGCAGTACTGGTTTTCTTGTTAAGTAGGGCTTAAGGCTACAGATTATTTAAATAACTTTTAGATGTTACAATAGGATTAAGTGCCAGCACTGTCTATGGTGACTTAAAATTATTTTTTAAAAGAAATTTTAATAAATATAGAAATAAAATTTCATTAACGTAATAAAAATTGGATTCCTGCCTTTATTGCTGTTTCTGCCTGAGTTCCTGCCTTAATTTTTTTTTTTTAACTTAAATTGCATAACTCCTTGCTTCATATCCATATTAGTGTTTTAAGGCCCATATACATATTGTTTCCAGGACACAGTATTCTGACTCTAGATTTTGACATTGCTTCAACCACATGGATTGTATAATATCAGTGAAGATGAAGAATATATTTAACCAAGTAGAATTTAGAATTTACTAAAATGCTATTAAGGGTAGCTTACATGGGAGACTGTTCAGAAACCTGTAAGTTACTGTCTAAATACAGAAGCTAAACACAGGGTTTAGAGGGTGACTTTCAGGTGAGCTAATGTTAATTGGCTTACTGTCCATTTCAGCTTAGGTTTTGTCATTTTGTGAGGACTTGAAACTAAGCGTGAAAACCAGCCATTTTTGCTAGAGTGTCCAACCAAGTGTTGTGTCAGTTTCTTGGTCTAGCCAAATCGGTGTAATTATACCAAATTGCTACTAAACTTTCTGTGGTACAAGCCTTTAGATTTCAGTCCTGCTTTGAACTCAAGGGAGACTTTAATCTCCTTAGGCAAATTCATTAAAAATGGAATCCTTAGATCTGATTCTAAATGCTAACGTCCCTTCTTTGTTCATTCATTTCTTTGGTCTCCCACCACCACCCCATGCACACACTTTCTTCCTCTGGCCCCCCGCAACAGTGGGGAAAAATAGCTATGAATATGGATAGGGTCTTTAGGCTTCAGGGTTTTTTTATGACTTCCTGTTTTTTTTTCCAACATGTGTGCCTGTGCTTCATTAGGATATTCCTCATATCTGTCAAAGTAGTGTTTAATTGCTGTAAATCTTATGCTTCTTATTTTTAATGTTTTTGAACAGCTGTAACAACAAATTTTTTTATTATTATTTTATAGGCAAATTTAGAAAACAAACCAGTAAATGGCCGCAGACCAGAACTCATGGAATGCAGTATATGTGGTCATGGTGAAAAATACAGGGTGAAAACAAACCAAACAGTACCCATTGAAAATGTGCAGTCTAAGGAGAAAGAAAGAATGACAGGCTTAGAAGCAGAGAAGTGGGCACATAACGAGAAGCCATCTTTTGGTGTCCATGTCAATGGAGATATCCATGGAACTGTGACAGGCAACGAACACTTGAAAAATGTTGAAGGCAGTGAAAGAGCAGTCTCTCCCAGCCAGTTAGCTGAGCCAAAAAAATCATTTGCACAGACCATCAAAAATGGCATAAAACCCCTACATTATTCACCACCAGAAGCAGTTGCTTCCCTGCAAAAAGTATCCATAGAGGAAAGGACGGATTTGACAAGCAACTCCCATATGCAATGGATGAAGGGTACCAATCTGAGTAACATAGTAAACACTCTGACGACTGGTGTTGGCTGTGTTCACCCAGAAGAACCAGGAAATGTTTTAATGAAAGAGGAAAACTGCACTTGCAGCATCTTTGAGGATGCTGGTAAGTCAGTTTTGCAGACGGGTTCCATTTCAGATCTGCAAGAAAGCCTGTGTTGTCCTCCACTGCCTGAAGAGGAAGTGCATGTAGGGAAGGATGGCTTTAACGTACCTAATGCAGAGACACAGCATGAGGATTCTTCACTACAGCCGACTTTCTTGTCCCTGATTAAAAACAGAAATTTAACTGTAGAGCAGGTTGTAGCTATTGAAGCTTTAACACAGTTATCCGAAGCCCCTTTAGAAACAACTTCACCAGCTAAAACTGAAAGTACTGAATGTACAGAAAAAGCAACTTCCAACTTGCTCCATAGTTATAAAAGGGATATCTCATCCTCCTTCACATCTTCTGCATTAAAAGAAATCAAAGACACTTACTTACAGAATGAGCAACAGCTCTTGGCTCATTGCGGTCACTCACAGAAGCAGGTCCCTAATAAAGCAGTGTTATACAATGGCCAAAGTTCAATTTCTGAATTGCATGATAAACCTGCCAGTCTGGCTGGCGAGATGTATAAACTACAGTTATCCTCAAGAGATACCAAAACTTTATCTGACTTTACATCTAATGCAAAATCATTTTCAGGATATACTACCAAGAAAAGTTATACTCGTGATCCAGTCACCCTTGCACGGTATTGCAGTGCTTCACGTAATGTCCAGCAAACAAGTAACAACTTGGAAACTCTTGGCCAGTTAGAACAAAAGCCAACCTGTAAAGATTTGAACTTAGAAGCTAGTTCTTTGATTAAAGAAGGAGGGATTCACAGCCAGGATGAAGAGGATGTAGCTACACAACTAACCCAACTTGCAGCACTAATTGAATCAAACCAGACAAATCCAGAGCAGAAGAATGACATAAAGGCATCACTGCTTAATCTAATATCACACGAGAGGCAGCCAAAATATAACCAAGATGTGTTGCAGAAAAAAGAAACTGTATTTTTTAGGCATAATTATAATTCCTTAATGTTAAAGCAAAAACAGCCAACAAATAAAAAAGGAAATGCTGTACCATGGAAACCAAGACACAAAAAGAAGCCTCAAGAAGCACGCTATCAACAAAATAATCAAAACCAGCTAGAGCTGTTGTCATGCCAGCATAGCGAGTTACAGGACATTTGGATATCATCAAAACTGCACAAGCTTGGTCAAACCATGCCACAGGACTCCAGAATAGCTCCATCTGAAAAAAAATCTCCAAGAACCAAAGTACAGAGAGCACTAAATCAAAATACTTTAGCATCACAAGAAAAAACTAGATTATTTCTCCCGCAAACACAGATAAAATTCCACAGATGTTTACCTGAGGTACCGCAAGACAAAAAAAAAGACAGGTTGATTGGCTGTGAAGTGGTGAATGAGCAAATCAAAACTGCAGGCTCCGGGGACCCACTAGGCGTTGATCCACTGAAAAATGAAGTTGTTGCACGTAACCAGTATAGTGATCTGTCCTCCTGTAATCCTCTGGCTGTTTCACAGTTGAAAACAGCATCCTTATTGAACAGACCAAGTGAAAACCTACAGATGTTTACAGAAAAATGTAATTCTCAGGTACAGCAAACAGCGAATGTCAGTCAGACACATCCTTTGCCTCAAACTTTTAATCAGTCTAACCTGAGAGCTAATGAAATATGTAGTGAAGACAAAACCTATATTCAGCAGGGTGCTGTCGAACAACAAGTAGATCTGAAGTCGCAGGTGCTGCCTGTTCCCTCTGGTGGGGCCCAGGTACCAGGTTCTGTCGAAGCTCTCAGGAATATGGAGTGTGCGGGCGAAGTGACTGTTCTGACGTCAACCAGTTTGGGTACTGACCACCCGCAGAGCACAGGCGACTCAGGGTGTTCTCCAGCAAAAAACACGCTCAGCAGTTTCCTTGAATCACCTATGAAGTTTCTTGATACCCCTACAAAAAATTTAATAGATACACCTACAAAAAAAGGACAATCTGAATTGCCAACTTGTGACTGTGTTGGTAAGTCTTTTTGCGAACTTGTGCCTGTACCTTCCACTTGGAGGTGTGTTCATGTTGTTTCCTTTAATGTGAGGAAGTGTACTTGACACTTAGCTGTTGCAAAAGGATCAGTGCTTCACCATTAGGAAATGGGAGGAAATAATCTTTTCCCTTTCTGTAACTTTTGCCTGGTGTTCTTTGGGCCTGCAAAGCACAGTAAAATTGAATATTTTTGGCATTGCCACTGGCAGGTTTAAATTCTCTACTTAAATTTAAACCTGGGAGGAGAAGGAGTTTTTCTGTTGGTTGTTTTGTCGTTGCTGACTTGTGCTCTATGTGAATTTATCTGCAGTATATCAGATTCTGATTTTTATGGTCTAGAACTAGTTTTGGCCTGAGGTGAGCTGGGCAAAAATTTCCCTGTATATTGTCATTGTTGCCGAAATGCTGTTAGATAAGCAGCAGGGTATAGTTGTGGGCTGTCTTGTTACTGTCACTGTTAGTCCTGATGACTGATGTCAGTTTGCCTCAAAGAGTCCATGTCAAAAGCCTCTTATTGCAGAAAGGAAAGATAAGGTGGAGTTCAGGTGAGTCCACATGCATAATGATTAGTGTTGCAGGATGAGATGTCAGACCAAACTCAGTATTGAGGATTTTGCAAATACAGCTTGCTTGATGGTGTTAGACATGCTGTGTTTTCAGACTATCAATGCGCACAGATGGAAAAACAAGTCAGAGACTTAACAACAAATTGTACACAGGCAGATTGTTTCATCTTTGCTTTAATGTTCTGGATCAACAGAGTGCTAGTTAAGAGGCTTGGATTATGTTTTCTGTTCTGTAGTTTATGACTATCAGTTAATTTTTTTTTCCTCAATCCTCCTCTGTCTAAAATGAATTAATAATGTTTTCTTACCAATAAGGATATGGCGAAGCTTACTTAGTCAATACATGCCAGCTCCTGTAATGAAGATTTGTAAAGCGTGCAAAATATTACTAGATTAAGATTACTTTATAACATAAAGAAAAAATACTAGCAGATTAATAGGAGGAAAGAAGTATAAAATAATTTTGATGCCTCTGAGGAGAAAAATCTGTCATAGTCTTTATTCATTACGTTTCAGGGACAAATTTTATGTATTGTAATTTAATTGGGAAGATGTTTCTTTAAACCTTTTCTAAGCTTACTTGTAATGGTGTAAATAAATCTTGTACGTGCCAACTTAGTTTTTTTAACCTGCTTACAGAGCAAATTATAGAGAAAGATGAAGGCCCATATTACACACACCTCGGGACAGGACCAAGTGTTGCTGCTGTGAGAGAAATAATGGAGAACAGGTGAGGAACATTCAGCTTTTAATGCTCATGGAATTTTTAACTGTCTAAACATGAAAGAAGAGCTATGAGAAATCAGATGCTATGTTTAGCTATGTTTTTCTAAACTTTTTGCAGTACTCATTTGTAAACTGTTTTTCTGTTCAGATGTGCATGAGGTGAGCATTTCAGTTCTAAACTCATGTGCCTTTTCTGAGCTCTTGCAACTTTAGGGTTGAATTTCAAGAGCAGCGTGCTCTTAGGGGCCATTGAAGTCAATAGGAATGACAGAGGTGAGCAGCTGGCAGAATTAGGATTTCTAGTGTCCTACATACGAAGAAGCTGTGGCAGAAGGGACAGAAAGGTCATTTAGTGACTAAGTGCACTAGGATTTACAAGCAGATAACAGTTTTTTCCCCAAATAATGTTTCCTTAGCGGCAGAAGCGTGTTACCAGAAGAGGGATGTCAAAAATCACTCTTGCAAATAGGATTTTAAATTGAAAAGTATTTTTTAGACATTATAAACGTTTTGCTTTTCTTCTATTCTCGGTAAAAATAAATGTTATTCTTATTTTATTGTAAATGTTTCCACTTTTAAAATGGTCTACAGCAGTTTTGTTTACTCATGAACTTTTTTTTAATGCAGGTATGGAGCAAAAGGAAGCGCTGTAAGAATAGAGGTAGTGGTTTATACAGGAAAGGAAGGAAAAAGCTCTCAGGGGTGTCCAATTGCCAAGTGGGTAAGTTTTTATGTTACAGCAGTAAAATTGTTCTGTGTGGCTTTTAAATATAAAATTATCTGTAGTCCTTGAGCTTAAATATAATCTGACTTTTAATGAATCTACAAGTCTGCATGAATGATGAAGCTAAGGAAAACAATTATTTATATTATATGCGGTGCTATATGTTATGCTGTGGTTTGAATGAGTGTGAAAGAGAGGTGCTTAACAGAGCTAGCAGAGATGACCCAATTAAGGGTAAGAAGACCCTGACTGTGTCCAAAAGTTGGATTGTCTGCTGAAATACACTATTGGGAAGTGTGAAAGAAAGAAAAGAAGGGATAGTTGCTTGGGAGAGTTGGAAAACTATCCAGTAACGTTTTTTAAAACCCTTCTCAGTTGTATGAACACCTGAAGGAAAGAGAGTGTGTTGGATGAGGAAGTTCAATCTCATATGCCATGGAGTTCATTACTATTTTTGAGGAACTGAAGTCAGTATTTGGAAATGTAAATGTTATGGTGATAGTTTTCACCAAGTCTTGTCTCACATTACTTCATAGGAGCCAGGAAATGAGGTAACAGACACAAGCTCCAGGAGAGAGCTTGGAAAGAATTGATTGTCCTTAATCTTTGCTGAAACCACTGAGGGAGGTAAAAAGTAGACTGGAAATCTTGTAAACTGAGTTTTGGAAAATAATAAAAGAACTTGGTTGTTAAAAGAAAAAAAAATATTGCTGTATTTAGGAGTTTCAGACTTGATTGAAAAATGATGAAGATAACCGTACAGTTGGTAGACTAGCGTTTGTAACTACATGACAAAAATAAGGTTATTATATATTGTATGTGAGTGGTATTGCATGCTAAACATTTACTGCTTGTGTTTGGGACAGTCAAAATGCGTTTTGCATACTCAATACATAAACTATTTTTCAGAAAGGAATCCCGTATGTGCTTGTTGCTTCAGATAATATTTAATAATGAATCAGCATCCAAGAAAAAAAAATGGTAAAACTAATTTAATAAACAACTGACCCAAAAAGAATGGAATGATTTTTCTCAGTGTTTCAACTAAATAAAAGACTCAGTTTTAACAGAGGACAGGAGTTTAAAATCTTACCTTAGAAATTGTTGTGAGCAGTTGAAAGGAAGAGGGCATTTAAAACTATTAACCTTCATTTTTCTGTTGCCAGGATCAACATACTGTCTTTTATGTTAAAAAAGAAATGATAGATTTTATTGTATATCTGCATGGCTGTAGGTGTCCAACATGTGTGTACAATATGACAGAAAGCACTCGGATGCATACAGAAAAGGCAGTTTTAAGGTATGGGGACCTGCTCTCCAGTTAGTTAATTTTTACATTTCTCTATGTAAAGTGTTTGCGAGAGTAAGCTTTAATGTTCATTTAACTTAAGTTCCAATCTTGTTTTATGCAGCAGTGACTTTTTTTGTGTGCGAGTTCAGACCTAAAGAGGATGAATGCTTTTCCAAGTCTGCTGTTACTGTGTAACTGTTTATTACGAGAGAGGGAAGTAAATCACTGAAATCTCCTCTGTAGAACTCTTTCATCCTGTATAAAATCCACATTTTTGGGGTTGGTATTCTTAATGTGTTGCATTAACTTTTCATTGGCACTGCTAATTTTAATCCTTATAATGGAGCATATTTGGGTTTTGGCTATGACCAAAGAAACATAATTGTGAAATTTGTTTGAAAGCATATGGAAAAAGTTTGCTGTGCTCTCTGATAATTGCAGTCACAAGGTTCTGTCAGCTGCACAGAGACTTTCACTTACTCATTTACAGTGTAGTTTTGGGCAGAGTCATTTCTGCTTTGGAGATGGACAAGCTATTGCCCTTAGGGCTCCCGAGAGACTTGCTGGTGAGAGCACCACGATGAAGCTCTGCTGAAGCAAATATGATAAGAAAAAATTGAATGTATCTGTTGATCATATTGAACTATTTTTCCCAATTAATTTCCCCTGTTTCCACTAGATAATTTTGTCTTATTGGTTCATTAGAAACATTTTAAGATTAAAGGAGGCTTTCTAAAATACCTGTATCCATACAATCTTCTGTTAGTGACTGCATTTCGTAATACCGATTCCCTCCTAAATTGTTTTTGCGTAAGTGGCTCCATTTCTCTTGATGTGCCTGGTGTGTTAAACATTTACTGAGACAGATGTTTTACTGAGCTGATGTTTTCTTCCTTAGATTTCAGGTACCATAAACTTGCAGAATCTTTTCTCTTTCAGTCTTCTTTTGAGAAGAAATAAGCATTTGTCTCTTCTGTATATTTTTGATATATAATATTTCAGGGTGATACTTTGTCCCTCTGGGCATGGACAAGAATGTTTTTATTAGCTTTACTTTCAGTAAATACTACCTAGAGTTTGAAACCTTATGATAGTTGTATGTGTAAGCATTAGACTGACACCCATGTAAGCAAATTGTGTGCAGTGAAGATGAGTTCACTATTTTTTTCACTACATGCGGTGGCAAGGAGACTGCTTGACCTCTGATTTTTTTTCATCAGAAATTGTATCGTTTCATTTTTATGTCAAAACAGAATCAATAGTGTTTCGCCAGAGATTTCAGATGTGTGGATATCTGTGTAGGTGATAATTATGTGATTAGAAAATAACTTGCCATTCTGTGACGTATGCTGGGGTAAAGGTACTCTTCTTTCTTTTCCGTTTGGATTTCTTTCACTTTTTTGCTTTGTCCAAGTTCATCATACGTCTTCATAGCAAGTTAAAGAGAAAAAACCTTTGAAGTACTGAAATTACCGGCCTGTCATTCTTAGTAGCCCATTCATATAACAAAAAGTTCCATGTTACTGTGCATCCCCTATAACCAGCCAGTGACAAGTGACTTGACTCATATTGGTCCCATTGTTTTATCAGTGCTTTAGCTGGTAACAGGTGTGTTGTGTGGTTTGGGTTTTTTTTCTGCTCTCAGTATGTCTGATGGTAAATTACAATTACCTTAATTTATGTGAAATGGTTTACGAGTTTTTTAGTTGTCCATGAGTAACTCACTGTAGGCATTGTCCTGCTGCACTGGAGTCAAAGATACATGTCAGTGACCTCAGAGGAGGTCAGCTTTGGGTCTTAATGTTTTCTGGATTAAACCCATTTCCTATGAGTTCCTTCTCCTGGTTTCGGTGGATGTTGGTTTAGATCAACTAAGCTATCATTGCTATCTGTTGTCTTTATTCAGAGTTGCAATGTAATTGTTAAGGCTCCAGCTCTGTATAAAGACAAGAGATAAGCAATAAAAACAGCCAGGTCAGGGCAGAGGTCCGTCTTGCAGATACCCTGTCTCCCGCGCTGACTATGTAGCAGAAAGGTGTAAGAGCAGGGCAGTTGCCTCCCAGAAGACTTGCTTTTCCAGCAATTCATAGCTCTGCAGTTCCCTGAGCTGCAGGCAGTGTCTTTGTGTTCAGTTGCCTTTCATAAATGTTGACATCTTTATTTCTCCTTTCCCTTCCTCTTCTCTTACGCTAGGAGTAAAATGTTGGCATAATGTTTTCAGCCTTGTGCTCTAGTCCCAGTAATTCCTAGCAGTTGTTTTTGCTTTTTCTCCCTTGCAGAGCAGTGATTTGGCATTTTCATAGCGCTTTCTATCATTATGCCAGATTCTCATTCCTGCATGGTAATGGCCAAGTCAGAGTCCATGTCTATCTAAAACCAGAATTATTTTCACCATGTGCATTAAATATGCACATCTACAGTGAATTTTATCTGCCATTTTACTGCTCACTCAGCAGTACGGACAACTCCTTCATTTGTTTGTAGATTGTGCTTGTCTTTACTACACTGAATTGCTTAGTGTCATCAACAAATGCTGTCATCCTTTTATTTACCCTTAACAAACATGTTGAAGAGCACAAGCTTGAACACAGTTCTACAGAGCTCCCATCGGAGACATACCAGCCTTTGTTTCGTGTCTTTTCACCAGTTATTCATGTGTGGTCTTTTGATTTGTCCCAAGACACATTAGGGGTTTTTTAAGAGCCTTTACTAAGGGACCTTACTGAAGGGCTTTTGGAAATCAAGAAAGACCTGCAGTATGACTGAGCTGTGACTTCACTTCAGAAAAGTTTATTTGACTTCTCCCTGTGCATCTTTCCTGATCACTGCTTTGCCCCACAGATACCAGGCTAATGTGACCACCGAATCAGCATATTTCTTATAGGGTCTTTTTACAAAGCGGTATCCACTTGGTAATCTTCAGGCCCTCTGGTACTAATGTATTCTAAATCAGGACAATGCACATCACATTTAATACTTCAGTTGTTTCATCCTTGAGTTTCTTTGGTGGATATAATCTGAACTTGGCAAATTGCTACTGTTTGGTAGGGGGGATTGTTGTTTGGTTTCGGATTTTTTTCTCACTTTTGTCAGGGATTTAACTTCAGAAAAAAATCCTCGGCTGTCCCCTGTGAAGAAGGTTTCTTGTTTGTGAACACAGCAGAAGTGGGTTTTGCACCTTGAGCCTTATCTTCTCTGAGCGCCTTTTTTTTTTTTTTTTTTGAACACTTGGATGATCTGTTGACGCATCAGATTCTGTTAGCATGCTGGTGGCCCTAATTTGTTTGAAAATGTAGTATTATGGGGCTTTTCTGCCTTTTGCAAGTAGTTTCTTAAATGCTTTCACTTCTGTACTGTTTGCCTTTTTTGGGTTTTATATTTATAACCAGACAGATCTTTATTATCTTTAGTGTTGGTTGTATATTAGGAGGATATATAAATAATAAAAAAATAGGGGTGGATTAAAAATGGATAAAAACCCCAATTACAAATACTTTAAAAATATAGTTAAGTTTGAAAATACAGTCCTGTACAGACCTGAACCTAATATTAGCCACTGAAATTAATCATTTTTTTAAAAGTAATGCTTAGATAACCCACTGTTGTAATGAAGATTTTATAGATCATTGAACTGATAGGAATTTGTAGCTAAATCCCAGAAACTACAATTTGTTGAGTGCTGAATGAGCCTTGATAACAATAGATTCTTTTGCAGATGCAGAGAAGATGATTTTTTTCAGTTTGCTAGTTTAGCTTGAGTTGAGAAAGTGATTGAAATTGGGAATTGAAAAAGCAAGAAAACTGAGAAGTTACTCCAGCTTCTAGGCTCTCTACATATAAGTTACTGTTAGTATTAGAAGAGATATGTAATTTATTAAAGAAAATGAACTCACGAATGAGCAAGGTACTTTGCTCTGCAGTGGATGATCGTTACTAATCAACCAAGCTGTCAGAGGACCACTTTATCAGGAAGTCAAGCACATGTAAGCAGACTCTCTGATGCTTATTTTCTCTTTCTGCCGCTTGGCAGTGAAGTGGTCAGGAGACCTGGTGCGGCACTGCTAGCTCAGGGATAGTGAAGCTGTCATGCTATTTGGAGCATGATAGAGTGAGGATTTTTTGAAATATATTTGAAAAGGGCTTTAAAGTAAATTTTTCCTGGACTGACTGTCCCCTGGCCATGGGTTTAAGTGGAATGTGCAGCTCCATTCTGCTTTAAACAGCTCACTATACTTCAAGCTTTTATGTCATTTATTAAACCATCTTTATAATTAAATTATGTTCTCCATAAAAGAAGTCTGGAAGGAAATTAATTTTGGCAAATGGAGAGGGTGGTTGGTGGGGGCTTGGTTTTGTTCACCTTTTTGGACCACGTTGTATTAGAGCATCACTTTCTTGCCATAATGTTGTAATACATTAAGTTAGTGTTTGTAGGAGGTACTATAGCTGTGCGGGCCCTATTTTCCCTGTCTGCTAGGAGGCATACCTGCTAAACACAGAATTAGAGGAGTTTATTTTGGATGAAAAAGTTTGTAATGCTATCTAAAGTAAAGTTGTTCTTTGTTAAGTGTTGTGATGCTTTGAGATTCAAAATTATTAGAAACTTTTACATGGTTTCTGAAGTAAATAAGTGTTTTAATATTGTTTAATATGAAGAACTACTGAAATATTTTAATAGAGTAAACATGAAACAAAACCCCTATGTTAAGGTAAAGTTAAGTGTTATAAAAGAGCAAGCATTTAAGTTGCGATTATCACTACTTTAATTGAAACAAATGGGATATCTGAACAAACTGCGTGAGTCGATTCTTATTGTTGTCCATATTGTACAAAGTGCAGTTTACCATAGCCTGCAATATAACAGAAAGGGAAATTTGAGGGAGTAAGGAGGGTAAGAGGGCACTGGGAGTTGAGACTTGAATTTTGTCCTCATTTCTGCAGTATTGGTTGCATGATTATAGAGGAATCACTTAACCTATGTATACTGCAGTCTGCTCATTTGTAAACAGTACAATACTGCTTCCAGTAGCAACTTGAAAAAAGGTTTTTACCGATAATTGCAGATATCAGACTTCGGTGATGTTCCTGTAAAAATAGCTAAGTAACTCCATAGTATTGGGATTGACAGTAACTGTTCTGTGCTGATTCTTTTGATGTAGTCTGCTAGTACTTGAGAAGAGAGAATTTAGGGAAGTAGAACTTACTTCTGTTTTAATATCTCTTAGACATGCCGAGAATAAAAGGATATAACACCTTCCAGTAAGAAAAGAGTTTAATGTGGTGTAATGTGTGTGTAGGGGTGAATTAGGAAAAAGGAGGGCAGACTCACTTCTGTGGCAAACAAGGACATTTCTCCTGCTGTCTGTTACACAGCATCACCTGCTAAAACAGCAGCAGGTTTAACAGCACCGTGCTCTCACTTTGCGCTCATGTAGGTTATTATGGAACTGTAGCTTGACAGAATCTTGCCCTGTGCAGAGAGGACTCCATAGACACACAGACTTTGCACAGAGGCAAAACCTGCACGTTAGAAAACTTGGAGCCAAACTGTTCTAAATGAGTTGCCTATTTCAGGAAATTACAGTGAACAGTTAAGCTATGTTTTCACTTTAAAATCAACTTCTGATATCCTGCAAAGGAGACATAGCTATTTTACTGAAGAAATTCAGAATGCTAGAGGGATTATTGCAGTCGAACAACGTGGAGATGAAATAAACATAAAAAGGGCCTTTTTGTTGGTTCCATTATTTTTTTTCATCAAGTAATTTATAGCAGAGTGTTTTAATTCGCAATTAGAATTTTGTACTATTTGCTAGTGGTGTCTGGTTTATATCATGTTAAAGTTAACGCAACTATTCTGCTGATCCTAAATTGGAAAGTAATTTCTCATCCATGTGGTAATTCAGCATCTGGTATGCTGAGCTTCTGCAGTCTGAGTCTTAGCTACTTACATAAGTCATGTACGTGCTAGTTTAGATAGACTGGCTTATGTTTAAGGACATCAAGTAATTTTTATTCACAGTGTACTTATTCCCTGTTCTAGAGCTCCTGCCAAGGGTTGAGACAGTTGCTTCAACAATCTAGAAGAAATAATTCAAGTAGAACTCAAGCATTTGGACAGCTGAAGCAGGTTTTCTTGATAGCATAACTTTCCTGATGCTGCTCAATACATTCAGAAATTATTTGAAAAATGTGGAAGACCCGAGGTGACAAAGTGAGGACACAATGTTGTTCAGGATGATGAAGAGGGGGGACGGGTACCATGAAGAGCAGGAAGGACTTGTGATCCAGAACAAATGGCCACTAAAATGATAGATAAAACTCACTTGATAAGGTTACACAAAAAGTGCAGTGTTGTAGTTTCATATACACAGTGAGGGATGCTGGGTTGAGTGTTAGTATTACTGCTTGGGTCTAATAGTTCATTAGACATCAGCTTCAGTGTTCAGTAGTGATGAAAACAGAAAAGGAAATTGGTGAGAATTACTGGGGAGGAATAAAGAAAACAAGAAACAATTATGCCTCTGTGAGAAACCATGCTGCACCCCAATCTTGAATAGTGTCCAGTTCTGGTCCCCTAACTCAAGAAAGCACAGCAGAACAGGGAAAGACAGGTAGAGGTACAGACTCATCAGGCTGGCCAAGAGGGAAGGGGAGAAAGCAGGGCTCTCTAAAGTCTTTGGTGGCATGGAGAGCTGAATAGCAATCTATTACTCACAGTCTCATCCTATATCAAAACTAGAGAGCACTAGCAGGGGGTGAGCTCAGCACAAAGAAGAGGTAACATTCTGGAATTAAGTTTTGCCCAGCAATGTAGCTGATGGTAAAATGCTGCATAGATTTAGAAGTGAGTGCACAAACGCACAGAAGGCAAATCCTTCAAAAGCCAGGAGAGAGCATGTTCCCCGAGCTGCTGGCAGGTGGCTGGATGGTGCCTGGCGGTTGTTGAGAAGCATCTCTGCATCCAAGTGCCTTCCTTACTACTCATCCCGAGGCAACTGCTGTTAGTCACTCTCAGGATCAGGATAAGGCTGGATGGGGCAGTCTGACTTCATCCTGTTGTATTCTTTAATTCTTAGCATCCTTTTCTGTCTCTTTGCTATCCTTGTATGTGAGGGAGCGAAAAACTAACTTTTCCTTGTTTATCCCATAACTTGTTGCTAAATTGCTAAAGCAAATTCTGCTGCATATGGCACCTCTTCAGTAAATAGCTTTTGGCTCATGCTTTCTGTTAAGAAAATTGGGTAAAATTCTACCTTTGTGGCTTGTAGAAACAGGGGCTTAGCTGTGGTATGTTGCCATAATAGCTGTTGATTGTATTTCTGTCCTAGCTGGCTGGCTGTGGTTCACCTTGAAGGCTTGCTAGTATTTTCACATTCTGCCATTTGAGAATATCTGGGCTAGCTGATAAAATAAATTACTTGAATTGCTGCCTTCCTTTAGATATACACATGAACAGGGACACGTGGATAGCCACAATAACACAGAACAGGCATGGCACAGAAAGTAGTAGCGGTGGGTGCCTGACTACAGCAGAGGAGGGATGTACACAACTCGGTTTTGAAAATGAACAAAATAAATGAGCATCCTGCCTAAATCAGCCACCTACAAGGATGATACTTATGGTATTGTGTGTCCAAATATGTATGTGCATACGAAAACTATTTGGAAGGAGGTGTGTCCCATTTCAGCTTTTCCTTTTGTCCTAGATATGTTAATGTTAGCAAACGTGAGGGAGTGGGTAGCATGTAACTTCATGGCCAGTTATTGTGAGTGCAGAACGGGATCGATCGGTATCGGTCAAGCATTTTGGGGGAGTTTGTTAGGCCTGTTGCTTTCCAGAAGTGCTGCGTTGCAGCTGAAAAAGATTATTCATTGTTAATGTGGGAATCTTTTGAGGGATACTTAGTACTGATGACAGCTAGTGCTTGCTAAAATGAGTTCAGGGGTAATCTGGCCCTACATACCTGCAAAAAGATGACCATATGACATTTAAGTGTTACTTTACAAACTTATTACAAGCTTGTTTTGTTGATTACATTATTTTTCTATGTGAGTCCCTAAGAAGTCATGGTTATTTTGTGTGGAAAAGTAATTGCAGTGGAAAAGTTTTTATCTCCCCATTTTAAAAACTTAGCTTTAAAGTTCCACCACTTAACAAATGTTTAATTTCTTATGCCTTTTAAATGCAGTAGGGACCAAAATTAAACAAACTGAGGTATTAAATTGTTTACTGTATCACCGTTGTTAACTACATCACAGAAATCATGAGTAGTACCAACAATTTTTGGACACAAGATTTGCCAGTTCATCTGTGTATTGTTCACAGCCCGAAGAAACATTCACGACTTGCTCTATTTGTTGCATATTTAACTTAATATTTGGCATCCCAGTGTTTCATAGGTAAACAATAAGTACACTGGGAATTACGTTTGCAAACTTTCAATAGCAAATAAATACACATTTTAAATTATTGCATGAAGAATTGAGTAATAAATTGCATTATTATCGTATTCTCTGTGGCTGTGACAGTATACTAAATCCATTTGCCTTACTGAGGAGGACACTGTCAAGTGCACGCTGGAAAGAATAAAGTGAACTAAAGTGTAGGCTGAGATTTTATATATGCTGCTTTCCTGATGACATCATTAAGACAGAGTTGGTGTTGTATGAATTTAACAAGTGTGATGTTTCCGTAAAGTAAATGGGGGGGCAGTTGGTTAAAACACTGTATGGTTTGGGATGCTTAAGGGTGAAAAGATCTTGGAACCATCCCCAGTAATTTCAAGCTGCAGAAACTGGAATAGAAATAAAGAAAGAAACTGGAGACAGCTAAAGAGTAATTCAAGAAATGATCAGTCAACTATAGCCTTACTGGGTCCATTACTTAGAAAAACGGTAAGAAATCTGATCTGTAAGCACATCAGGCAAAGTCTTGGTAAGCGGTACACAGCTTGTAGTCATATTTTGGATTGTACTAATTACTCAGATAACCACAAGTTTAGTAACAAAAGCAAATGCAGTCAGTTTTACTTTTGCTTAAGATACTTATAATACAATACACATATAACTTATTGTAGAGTTCAAAAATGTATTTGATGTAGTCAGGCACTGGAAAACAAATGACAAGTTGGAAATTAATGGACTTACATCAGTGTTAATGTAACTAAGAAGTCACCAAGCCAAACTGCCACAACTGCAGTGGCTGTTTCCCCCACTAGAAAAATTGTTAAATTACGAAGAATGTCATGGTGTTTCTGTTGGCTGGATTTATTTCAAAGTTTTTAGTTGTCCTGCTCAAATGTGCTTTTCTGTATGTTGAGTGTGGTATTGCTGTGGATTTATTGTTAGTACAAAAGAGAGGCTCTGTTTATTACTGCTTTGAGAATGTCAGCCATAGCATGTGAAGGTGCATCATCAGTTTATATGGGGAAAGCAATGTGGCTCCAGCTCTGTCTGCACTGTCACTGGCTGCGGGCCCAGAGGAACCGTGATTGTTTTGGTGCAAGTTGTGCTCTTCTAAGACCGTAACAGTCAGGTGAGAAAAGTGCCTTATCTCTGCTAACAAAAGGACGGGCGCACTCCAGCTGTAGTAGTCAGATGAGCATACCATATAACCTCTTGAGAGCCACAGAAATTAAATTCAGACAACTAATAAATCCATTATCTACCTTTGTGGCCTGAAACATGATGGATTGTAAAATGTTTTTGGGTCCAGTAAGAGTATTGCATTCTCTACTGCATGCATTATGAAGCAAATTCCAGCTATGTTTAACTCCAGGGAAGTGTGGTGTTAGTTTAAAGGAAACTATAAATTTCCTTCCTGTCTGTTTGTCATTTTTCTTGGACTGTGTATTTCCAGTTTAGAACTATATGAGAGCTCAAAAAGGGCAACCTGATGTACTGAGAAACTAAGAGATACCAGATTTCTTTATTGAAGTTATGAAGTCTAGAAAAAGAAAAAAGAGTAAAAGCATCACCCTTCATGCTGAGTAACAAAATTAAATTCCTCTCCTTCCGACTTGAGGAACTGTGCTGCCGCAGGAATGTAAAACTCACACTAACACGAATAACCTGTATTGTGTATCAGCCATAATAGATTTTCTGTAAACCTCACTCAAACGTAAATGAGTTGCATTATTTTTCTTTCTTTATAAAAAATACTGTACTGGTTGGTCAGTCACAACCAAGACTCTTTTTGAGGAATGGTAGGTATCTCAGATGCATTTGCTTGTTTTCTCACGAAGTTTAAGGCTGGTTGTAAGACTGTATGGTTAACTTTAGAAGGGTGATACTTTTTCTCTTGACACAAATTAACTTTAAGCTTGCTTCTTCCTGCTAAGCCTGCACAGATTCCCTCTGAAACTGTTCGTCCATTGAAAACCTTTTCATTTGCAGATTAATTGCAAACTTACTTTGGTCCCTGCTTTTAACGAGTTCAAATAATTTAGATATTCACAGCTGATCAGGCTAGGGGTCACATATGAATGACAGCTGCACATCTGGCAACAAAGAAGCTTTGACATCAGCCCAATAGGGAATTTGTGTGAAAACTCAGATATTTGGAGGTAATCAAAGAGTAAGTGAAACTCTGTTGCCTTCCTGCTTTTATAGTCCATGGCTAGTAACGTATCTATGGGAGTTCTGCTGATGGTGAGGGGGTGTTGGGTGGAAAGCCAGGGTGACCGACTGCTTGCCCTGGGCAAGCGCATTGCTACGGAGCTGGCAGAGAATATCTGTAATGTAAGGGCTCGCCATCTGCACACAGTGAGAAAGAGAGACTTGCTAGTCCCCATCCTATGTATGACAGAGCCGAGGAAGAGGATGTAGCCTCTAGTGCCTGAGACAGGTCCAGGCCTAATACGTTTGAAACTTAACACTGAGGTCTTGACACCTTTGTTGGAGGCCTCGTACAGGCTATGCTGGCTAAAATACATTTGAAGAATAGATAAACATATTTTCAAAGATTGTGTTCTTGTATTACCTAGATTTAATGCATTTTTTTGGTTGTCTTACAATGCAACTCCGTTGCAGATTGGGATAAAAACCTAAATATGTGGGAGTAGGACTGCCTAGGTTTTTTCCTTTTTTTTTTTTTTAGTTCAGTGCTATATTGTATGGTTCCATATTGTATTAGTCTTTGTGTTTTGTGCATAAGGTTGACAAGGATTACTTTGTATATCATACTGTTAAGTAAAAAAATTTCTTCAGCACTCTGCTAACAACTTCAGTGTAGGTCGTCTAGGAATATGTTCTGAAAAATCTCATTGCTTTCTTCAGTAAGAATGGAGATTGTTTTCATCGCTTTCTTCTAATCTTACTTTGCGAGGTGGGAACCATTTTATGTACTGACACGTAACCGTGGTAATCATCCTAACCCATGTATATGTGTGCTTTTGTGATGTGCTTTTATGTGCCTACATTCTGGGTTTTGGTAATGTGTTTTCAGTATTACTTTCAAGGTAACTGTTAGGTTTGCAGTGGATCTGTTGTCTCAGGATTGTTATTTCCTTCTAGTAGTTATTTTTCTCTTAATCTATATTCTTTATTGCTTGTGTAGAACATCTAAAATATTCCTCCTCCTGTAAAATGTACTGCTATTTCTTCTACAGGTAAAAAGGCAACACAAAATCATGCTCTATACCAGAGATCAGTGTGTGATGCTGTTCCTGTCCTGCTTGCTGAGGGACACTCTCTGGGCAGCAGTATTTCTTACTCTTCCAGGCCTTACGTGTCCCAGAGAAGAGCAGTGCATTATGTGTTTCCTACACTTATCTAAGGATAAACAAAACGATTCTTCCAGGTGATACGAAGAAGTAGCGATGAGGAAAAGTTGCTGTGCTTGGTACGTCAGCGTGCAGGACACCACTGTCAAACTGCCGTCATCGTGATTCTCATACTGGCCTGGGAAGGGATCCCTCATCTCCTGGCTGATACGCTGTACAAAGAACTGACGCAGAGTCTCAGAAAATACGGCTGTCCCACCAGCCGTAGATGTGCGTTAAATGAAGAGTAAGTTACTTTAATAGTAAATGATTGTTGTGTTGCCTTTTGAATGTTCTGCAATAAATAACTTGAGAATTCAGTAGTTCAGCTAATAAAATAACTATACGAAAGCTCATTTAAAACTACAAACCACTAGGTGTCATTTCAGTATAAAACTTAGTTCCTGGCTTTTCCTAGAGACCAGGGTGTAAGTGAGTTGTACATGCTACACTCAGGGAAAGGGGTGGCAGTGAACTTCTCTCCTGGCTTTGTGCACACTGCCCGAAGACAGTCGGTGTGCCCTTTCCACACAGGGCCGTGCTAAAGAGCTGCTAAGAAGGTGATACATGACTTTTTTAAATAAACAAGAGATTGAACACTCAAAATTATGATCTTCCTCTCAGAAGAATTTAGTTTAATTGACTAGATAATATATTGCAACTCAGGTTCTGTAGCAGTGCTGCCTTTGTGCTGATCGTTGTGTAGCCCACATTTAACAGACTCTAATAGCTCTACAGTGACCTGAATCTAATGCTTGTGTTCTTAAAGGGTTGGGCCGAGGAGAGGTGTTGCACTTTGAAAGTTGGATCAGTTTGGAGCTAATGGTATTGCCACACATAACAAAATAATTATTGGATTTAGGGGTAACCTTTAGTAGCAGTGGTGCTTTCTTGGATAAAAATTTTATCCAACTGGAGAAGTCAAAATCAAAGTAGCATGGGTATATTTCTATAGCTGTAACTGAGTGTTCTGTATTTATTTCCCAGAAGTGGGGCTCTGCAGAGTTGAGACTGTCTTTATGGGGGAAAAAGTCAGTCCTCTACACAGTAATATTTGCTTAACAAAAATATTTGGTTAAACCATATATTTTATAAATTCCTCTATTGTTATGCTATGTATTATAGCATTAACCTAAAAAAAAAAAAAAAAAAAAAAAAGCTGTGTTGTCAGCTGACTTGATGTGTCTTTATTTCCTTTCATAGTCGTACTTGTGCATGTCAAGGACTTGATCCAGAAACTTGTGGAGCATCGTTCTCATTTGGCTGTTCATGGAGTATGTATTTCAATGGCTGTAAGTTTGCCAGAAGCAAAAACCCCAGGAAATTTAGGCTTCTCACTGATGACCCTAAACAAGTAAGATTTATTTTATTGTTTGTTTGTTTTTTTCCTCCAAATACTTACTCCGATGATTTTCAGAACTAGAAATGGAATCTACAGATGTCCACCCCTTCTCTCTCACACATGTATGGATAGCTTACCACACAGGCACCCAACTAAATGTTTTGTAACTGTAGTATTTATAATTTTTCCACTCAGTGAAAACTCAGTGTCATTTACTATGTTTTTAAATACCCTAAAATTATCCTTAAATGCTTTTCTGTATGGATATTTAGCTCCACTGTCTTAACTCTGTATGAAATGTTAATTTTTCATCAGTATAAAATACAGCTAAAGTTTTTTTCCGGTGACCAAGCCTGCACCTCAGAGAGTCAGTCCTTTTGCCTTGTCACAGAAAATTTTGTATGTTGGGTTGCGCTGCTTTTTTTAAACACACTTGAAGGAACAAATACACTAAAATATGATGCAGTGAAATGATACTGTAATTGCTTAATTGCTGCTTATGAGTGTAAGTGATGACATAAAGCTGAGATGGCACAGAAAATACAGTGGTGGATTATGTGAAGTAACGAACCTCTAAAAAAAACCAAACAAACAAAAGAAACCCCAACCAAATTTGTTTTTTACATTGGAAATATTTTCATGAAGAAGGAAAAAAGGTGGTGTAAACTGATGAAGATATATTCCTCAGGGTAAATCTAAAGTGCGTTTTGTTCTGACTGTAGATACGTCTAACCCCACTTCCCTGTGGAACTCCTAGATAAAAAGTATCGCATCTTTACTAGCACATCTGGCATGCTTTAAGAGAAATATACTATAGTATAGCAGTCAGTTACCTAGTTCTCCGTTTGTGTTCCCTTGCTGATAATCCTTGGCTCCTGAACTCCACTGCTACCAGCTACAGAAAAGGCCCAGCTGGTTGAAGTCCAGACAGTAGCAGAGGTATTCTTGCTTTTTTTTTTAATGTGTAGTGTACACATGTGTATGTACGCACAATGTGAAACATTATTTCCTGGCAGAGAGAGATGTCAGTTGATTGACTGGAGCTAAATATTCCTCCCAAGTCCTAATTTTTTCCTGAAAGGGTTGATGAAGCATCTTTTATGCATATGTGCATGAATGCAAAACCCTCAGTCTCCTCTGAGTTGTGCTGTCCACTCGCATGGTGGGTATTCACAAACTTCATTAGGGCTTGAAGTGGGGGACTTCTGCCTCAGCAGAACAGAGGGTGCATGGCCCTTCCGCCCTTCTTATCAATGAACACGTGACTAAGGCAGTGCAAGCTGAAAATAGCCCTGCTTGTCTCAAGAGGGAATTTGTTTTAAAAAATTTCAGTTTATAGAAAAACCTGTTTTTGGGGCATTCTTTCATTTTAGGAACCCTGTTCCTTCTCCTTTGTCCTTTTCCATTTTCTGTGATCCTGTGGTTTTAGTTTCTCCCCCTGTGTAATGCTATGCATGGAGCATTCTGTGCATGTGGTTTCTCTGGGGAATCAGCAAAGGTGGCAACCTTCATAGGTACTGTGTAATGAAATACCAGGCTGTGCCAGATCTCTTACAAGACAGCTCGAAGAGATCTGTCTGTGGTTAGAATACGCTCCGTGAGACTGCAAGCTCTGTTGGTGGCATCACTTCCTCCGAGCCTGTGAAGTGGCCACCCTGAGCCCCATTTGGACACTTAGTCAAGCACGATGGCATTCACAGCAGCATCTGGAAATGATACCCCACTCATGAGAGCTGCCTGGCATGGCCTGTTCCCTTGACAGGCAACCTGCGGGTTTTTGCAGGAGAATGCCTTCTACCACAGGTCAACAGCCGTTGCCTAAAAGAGAAGATACTGAACCAGGACATTTTCTAGATGTGTGACTCAAAAGTGCATTCCCTCATTTCTTCTTTTCCATGGAAGTTGTTTTAAAGCCTGTTTGGATTCTGCAGCTGAGAGGGGGTGAGGGTTGCACAGCACACAGGTACTCCATAACAGTGTTTGCCTGCGAGGGAAGCGTGTGCACCCGTAGGCTGCCACCGTGCAAAAGCCTCCAGCTGTAGGCGACGGTGGTGCTTGGGCAGTTGCAGTGTGCATGCAGGTTGTCAGTGCATCTCAAAGTAGTACATAATTTTTCTCTTCATTTGGTTTTGTCGTTAATTTTTCTAGCAGATACTTCTTTTAGCTAAATATTGGATCTTGATGATTTTGCGGATGACATAAAGCTAGGAGGTATAGCGAATTAAGAAGAAGACAGTTCGAAGTCCAGAAAGACTTGGATCATTTGAGGCACTGGATGGAGTGAGATGAGGTTAAGGGTGTAATACACCTAGGTGAGAATAGTACATAGGATGGATAATTAAGGATGCGTTACCTTCCATGCAGTTCAGAAAAACTTGTAGTAGTGCTCAGCAGTTAATAAACTGGCTGTAGTCTGAGTTAAAAATACAGTATCATTTTGTAATGCAAGATCACACTGGAAAATGTGAAAGTATCCTTGTATGTTTATATACACTGGTGTTTACAATATATGGTGATAAGTGGTGTTGTGTGTTTTGTTTAGGGTTTTTTTTGAACAAAATTAAGTAAGATGTTATTTTTTTGCCACTATACAGCATGCAAAACTGAAGCTGCAGCTGTCTCTCAAAGCCTGGCCCTTGGAGGAAAACAAAATAGGGAGTATGTCACCACCCTTTTCTTTCCCAGTTGGTCCGTGATTTTCCTGGAAAAGCAAATATTTAGGAAAAGAATTTAGGGACTGTTTCTATAAACAAGAGTTTAAATGTCACACTGCCATAGAAGCCCACCTAGCTAGTTCCATGTTTATACAGTTTATCTCAAGGAACGGAATATTACTTCCTAATCTGGTAGATATTCCCATAAAGTCCTGAGTTTTGCACCTCCAAAGAACAAAATATTTATCAAAAGTTCCTAATAAGAATTCTGTTGCAACATTAGAAACCTACCCCTTCCCCTAAGAGCTGAAATTAATGTTAAATGCTATTGGGAGCTACTCATACAGTTACAAAAAAAAAGAGAATGGAAACCTGGGGTTCTTTCAGCAGGGCTGTATCGACATAAATTAAGGCCCCACAAGCAAACCACTAAAAGAAGACCTGAGGTTCCATCTCCACTCAGCACGTGGTGTAATTTTTCTCTTCTGGATGTTACTACTCCTCTGTGTGGAACATACCCATTCCTCAACTGTCTATGTGTCAGAAGGAGGAAATGATGCAACAGTCAGTGTCTTGTGTATTTGGTTTCTTTGCCTTAGCAGATACCCTCCATTGTTATTTGGTTTACTTCCATGTAACAATTTTGGTCTTTTAATCACGCAAAAGTAGGCTTATTTACGGTTGGTGACAAAAGGCAGCGCAAAACAGAAGTCAGGTTCATAAAATGTAAGATAGAGGTGGACTTCCTTAGCTTCGCTGACTTGTCAGGCGTCTCTAAACTGGATTGGAGTCTCTGAAAGCAAATTACAGCGCTCTGAATGTTGCCTTTCTCTGCAGGAGGAACTTCTTGAAAATAATTTGCAAACTTTAGCTACTGACGTGGCTCCGGTTTATAAAAAGCTTGCTCCTGAAGCTTTCCAGAACCAGGTAAGTCTGTGACATTCCACTAACGTGACTGTAGCTCTGAACGGGCAGCATAGTTTGAAAACAAGATGAAACCCCAAAGCATGTTCATGGGTAGAAGCCGCGGACCTCGCAGATGTGGTGAATACCTGTGTTTACTTACAGTGGTTGCTTTATTTGGCTAGTTTTAAAAATGCTGCACCTTTTTTTTATTTCAGCTGATGGTTAAGTTATGTCCTGAGCTGTGCACATGTAAAAGACTTACAGAAAATACTGTAAATAAAGTGTCTTTATTATTTAAAGACATTTTGACTCTGGCTGAGCTGATTATCTTGTTGACGTCCAGTCACAAGTGTTGCATATTTCATAGGGAAATACGTGCTTTCCTGTCATTCTTATGGGCTGCATTTATTCAGTCACCAGTGCAGTTGTGGCTCGTGGGGTTCCAAGTCGCTTGCTTTCAGTCCCAAGTACCTGTAGTTTATTTTACTTCTAGGTGGAAAATGAACACATGGGCCCAGACTGTCGGCTTGGATCCAAGGACGGTAGGCCTTTCTCTGGTGTAACAGCTTGCATAGATTTCTGTGCCCATGCCCATAAGGACACCCATAACATGCACAACGGAAGCACTGTGGTATGTACATGGGATTTTCTCATTTGTACTACTGTTTGCTGTTGTGATTCCTGTGTGTTTTAAAATGCTGCTTGATTTAGTGGGTACATTTGCATGAAGTTTTTTAAGGCATTACGAAATTAACTGCATGTTGCTATTTATAAATTCCCACGTTTATCTGCATATATTTATTGCTGGTCTACAGAGGATGTAAGTTCGTCTTATTACAGAACAGATCAAGAAAGGTATGGGAGTGACCCTTCCTACGACATGCCTTAATTCTTTTAAGACACGCAGGCCCTTTGGAGAGGATTGGCCATAGGACAGATAAGCTATTCACAGTAGAGGTTTGATGTCCAAAGGCAAATAATTGTCTAACCGAGGAGCTGTACAGACCTCTCTACAGGAAGAGCTAATCCAAAGTGATTCATTACTAATTTACCTCCCCCAGGCTCAGTTCTCATCCAGTTGACTTTTTCTTGCACTGTGCACTTACCAGGCTTCATGTTAGTATAGTTACTAGTCAGAAAGTAGGGAGTATGATATCATGGTGGAGTCAGGTGACTGTTATGACCTTTCAATCTCAGTATGAAAGGAAAACACACAGGTGTGGGGTTTTTTGGTGTGGTCATTGTACCAAATACCTTGCTGGATTGCTAGTGAGAAAATCAGCTGGGAATTACTCAGTTAAGTGATCTTTTAGAAAGTGAGACTGTAGTCTTGAAGAAAGACAAGCGCAACAGAGAAAAGATAAAATAAAACTGGCAATCTGGTTTTTTAGTAGTTAGAGCACTGCGGTGCTCTAAATAGCTGGGATGACTTCTTGTACCTCAGCGGAGGTAACACTCAAGAACAATTTCTCTATCAAAGGATGCATGTATGGGAAAAAAAATAATCTAAAATCTCTGCCTACTCTAGAAATGGTCTTTTTTAAAATGAAAACATTAAAATTGAAGAATTATGTTGCTGTGGTTCAATAAAATGTTGCATTTACAAGTATACTTAACATTTAGCCTTTGGTGTAACAGGAGTGAAAGGACTGGTACGATTGTTGAATATTAATTGTGTGCTTGTATGTTGGCAAATGTCTGTTACTTTAAAGTACAGAAGCAGGTGTCGGAATTCACCAGGAATACCAGTCCTGAACAGACTAATATTTTTGCTAAGCATTGAATGCCACTTACATGCAGATATTCTGTAAGAAAATGCTGGAAGCGTACTTTGCAAAATATTAGTAAGATGCTATGAGTAGTACTCTCATGTGTAAGTACTGTCCCTGCAAAGCTTCTGAAGCAGAGGACTTCAAACCTCTTAAAGATCCCAAATTTGAAAATGAGACTTCCTTTTCATGCCAGACTGCATGGTATACTTTTTAATGAAATTTAATTTAGGTATTCCAAAAATAGTAATGTTTTGTTAAGTGCTACCTTGCCTCTTAACTTAAAGACAAAATGAAATGGAAACTGAGTCTGCTACTCGTTCTGCCACATTGGATCCCAGAAAAGTTGTGAGTTATGGCCAGAAGCGGCTCAGGGGACAACTAGCCCTTTTTCTGAGGAACATATTGGGGAATAGTTCTACAAATGCATTTATCTGTAATCATCTGATGTTATTTCAGCTTCAGATTATCCTTGCTGGTGTTGATACTTTATTGCTACAGATTGTACGTGGTGTGTTTGCAAGTAATTCCAAATCTAAGAAGCATGGAAAATTATGACCTGTGTAAGGTCATTGTATAGGCCAGAACTTACCGTTGTCTTTCTATCATGTTCTGCCAAATTTTGTAAGTCTTGCAGAACATTATCAAATCATTGTAACTGCTGCAAACTATGCCTTGGAATTGGATTTTCATCAAATAGCTCATTCATACAGGTAACTATTGCATACCTGACATTCTCTTTATTTAGATTTGGTCTCTCTTTGTTTTAATATGCTTGCAACAAAGGGCTATATATAAATAGGAAATCATTGCAAGTATTAACACTCAATTTATATACTTGAATTGGGGCGTTTGGAAGGTGAACTAAGAGTGCAGAGTTACTTAATGATCTATATACAGCCTTCACAGTGAGTAGAGGTAGGTGTGATTGGTCGGACATGCAAAGAGTGGTGTGCTGCCTGTTCGTCTGTCTAGCTATACAGTTACAGTGGTACGTATTGGAAGCCTAAAGCAAACAATGTTGTTGGTTTGCAAACGGGGTGATAGGACATGCTGGGCTTTCTCCAATCTATATCGGTCCAATGATGATCAAAATGAAGGTTGTTAATTTTGGCTTATAACCAAATCAGGCAATGACATAGGAAAACTAGTGGTAGGAACACAAAAAGAAATTACTACATGTGGATTCTAGCATCTGTCTGGTCACTTCCTGCATTCCTGTCTAATTCCACAAGCTCCTTCGGCTACCTACTTAGTTTAAAATACGTTGTGATTTCTCATAAATCACTGGTAATAATGATGGAAAGGTCACTTACATAATTATGACATATTTTGTCTGTTAAAATGTACGATGTGCAAGTAATATATCTAACCGAGGTGACAGCTTTCCTATAGATGACTGTTTTCTGATAATGTGGTAAGAAACAGAATGAGAACGACTTGCACTGCCTTACCAACCTCAAACATCCATAACTTTATTTACTATTTTTCTCTTGTATTTTGTTTATTTGATTTTTTTTTTTTTAAATGGTAGTCACACCTCACAGTTTAAAGCCTGTACAAAGTGTACTTGTCATCTTGCACCTCGTTAGTGTTGGTAAGATTTCTTCTCTTCCTCCTTACTGTGACACAAAATCCTCATTTGTAAAATCTGAAATTTCTCTGGACTAAAAAGGTTAAAATAAATACCTTATAAAATGGTATTTGCGAATGCTGCCAGCTCTGTCACTGCTACTGAAGGCACAAGTGACACCTTTTCATTTTCTGCCTTCGGTTGTTGGTGAATCACTTTTACCACAAATATGAAAGAAATGCTGCACAGTGCACCAAAAGTAAAGGAAAAACAGAATCTATTTAAATTATTTAAACCAGACACAGACATGAGTTCAGCAAAGCACTTAGGCGAGTTTAATGATAAGCATGGAGTTTACTGTACACTTAAAGGAATATCTTGTCTAATGAGCTGCCAATAATAATTTCCTTGCTCTGCCTCTGCCAGAATTTCAGAAAAGCATTCTTGTATTTTTCTGCGTATGCACATTTTGATGATCAGCTGCGTTATTTGTATGTGACTCTGAAAATAAATGAGGCCGTCATTTTTGTTAGCAGTGGGCAGGGGGGAAGTCTTTGACGTCTCTTCTGTAGATGCAACACAGAATAGTACACCTTAACTTACACGAGTTGAGGATTACCATGGGAGACTTGATTTGCTGAACATCTTTCCTGCCTAGCAGAATCACACCGTGAATTGAGCAGAGCTGCTTTTTAGTAGAAAAGCTAAAAATAAAAATGAATATTCCCTGTTTGCTCTGTAGTACAATGAAAACACTTGGCAGTTCTACAGAGGTGTAAACTAATGTGTTATCTGAAAGAAGCAAAAGTAATTTCTGCCTAGGAATTGAGTTTTTAAAGAACCTTTAAGTCAATAAATATACCATCCATTTTTACTCAGACTCTTGTCATCTTTTAACGTTCTTCTAAGGGCCATTGATGTACGTTGCAACTGCAGCGTTAGGGTGGCAGTGTTCCTCATGGATACGAAGCTAAATGAGCAACACACAGATAAAAGCTTTATAGTTATTAATGGAGTCTGTGAAATGCAAGTATTTTTGTTTCTTTATTGGATTAGCTGCAAAGGATCACATGCTTCATACCTGCGTGAATCCGTTTAAATCACTGACATATGGGGTTTTACAGTGACTGGAACAAAATGGTTAATGACAATTTTGCTGGTTCTGTAGCATGTATATGGGTGTTTCTTATCCTGTGGGGCACGTCGCTCTTCCTGCTGGGGTTGAGGAAGGAGAGAGACCAGCTGCAATTACACGTAATCATTGGTGCCACACAGTCTGTACAGGCACTGTAGAAGGAGGGGAGGAAGATAAATCTATGCTTCAAGGGCAGCTACAATATAAAATTTATTATTGGCAGCAGAACTAAGTAGTGTCAATTGGCAATCCATCAATAAACTCTTCCCGATTTATTTAAAAAAAAAAAAAAAAAAAATCCTCCACTCTTCCAATAACTTACTGCATTTCTGTAGTTATAGCTCATCCAGTCATCGCGTATAGGTCCAGGCCTTTGCAATAAATGACAGAGTGTCTCTATGAATGGTTAGACTACGTCCTGGACCATGCCCACAGCTTGCTTTGTGAGCTACAGAAGTACTAGATGAATGCTTAAGTTGGTGGTTCAGATTATGACAAATAGGAGGAAAGGCAAACCCCAGAGGGCTGTAAAGGAAGGATTTTTCCTACTGTTCTTTATATGATGAAAATGGAGAAACATTAGTAGTTCACTCCATAACCCACGAGCTCCCAGACAGTGCTTTGTGCGCCGTACCCTCGTTACAGCGTACGGTACAGAAACGCTGTCTGACGACACCTCCTATGTGTGTATATAGTGGTCAAAAGGAAATCATGTTTGGGATTCCCTTCTCTGGCTCTTGGACCACACACGCTCATTCAGGGTCTAACAGGCCAATAAAATGACACGGTTTGTCTCAGCTGTAAAGGCAAAGCAACGTTGTTCGTATTTGCAGCGGTAGGCAATGATGCAGCAGCACCTCGGAGTCCTAAATGGCACCCACTCTGCTTTCCATCTGCAAAGGGAAGATGAGTATAGGAAACTTGATTCCAACTTTCAAGTTTTCAAAGGCTGTTTGACTCCTTTGCTGAAACTCGAATTTAAAACATCTGCTCTTACGACATAGTGGAAAAGGCTACATTATTCCTACATGTGCAGTTCAAGAGGACAAAGGCAGATCAAAGAGTCCAACAATAATGCATTGGGAGCTGTGTGGCTACAGATGTTTCTCTGGAGATCTGTGGAGGGAATTTCACTGAGTTCGTGGGTGCATTTTAAGTTTAAAAGAAATAAAAATAAAGTTTTACAAATAGGCAACTTTTACCATGACACCACTAAACCAGCATAGGTAATGGTTTTGATCACCAAGCACGCTGTAAACCTAAACAAAGTGCTTGGCCAACATTTTCTTTGGCTGTTGAGCATCCTGATGATTTAGCTGCATGTTCTGGAAAAAGTATTTAGAGTAGCAGGATATGTAGCTTCACTGTGTAAAGGGGCTTTAACAGAGTCCATGATTTTCTCATGTTGGGGTTTAATTTTGGTCAGTTTGCATCACAGTATCAGCACCAATCGTCGAAAACGTTGCTTTTAACTTCTCAGCAATAGCTTCTCTTCAAGTTTCTTAGTGGAATATTTTGCACAGCTTTGAATATTAGAGTGGCTTTTGTAACGGATGTTTCTCATTTGGTGGATACTCTACTTCAGCGGTAAATTGCTAGCTTACCTGTAGGGCCTTAATTTATATATGGTTTCCCCGTAACAGTAACTTTTCAGTTATCCACTTGCCATTGTGTCCTTCCTTTAATATTAAAATCTATTACGGGGGACATTGACCTTGAAATTTTACATGTATTAAATTTGTTGTCATGGTATTTAGGCTGTAGGTGTACTTGTCTTCAGGTTTTTAACATAGCTTTTAATATACCTGAATTTCTTAATTTTAGGTGTTCTAATGCAGTATTTAATATATTGTGTGCGTTAGAGTTTACTATAGTTTCAACATACTTCTGCCAATATACTGCAGCCCTCATCTTCTTTAGTTCCTCAAAACAGTTCTTTAGCTTTCTTGTTCTAAAAAGAGTGTTGGCTTTGTGGTAGTGACAAATACTCACTTTTGCTTAAAATAGGCTTTCCTTCAACCAATACGAGCTTTGATTTTTGTCTCTGCTTGTATGCTCTCCCCTGGGCCAAGCATTGTGAAAATGTAGGGCTAATCTACCTTTGCCTCATTGTAAGTCAGATGAAAGATGATTACTACATTTTTAAGAGTAAATCTTTTTATGGAAAAGAATAAATGTACAAGATCAGTTTTCAATGAAAGTGTCTGGTAAAACGCATGAAAATTTAGAACTTTAAATTGGATGAGGGTCTCAATTTTCAAAATAAGCAAGACTGTGGATTGAATCTTCAAGTTTTGGACAGTTTTCAGGCTAGTGCATGGGTCCAGACACATGCAGGTCAGGCAGAATATTTTTAAAGCCAAGTGAGAATCATTCCGTTTCTGACGAGAACAAGTGGGAGATAGGCCTCTCCATGCTTATTTCACTACTGCTTCTGTTTTTAATGTAGAAAGGGAGGATGTGCTGGGCTTTCTAAGAACATGAGTCATACGCTCTCTATACGCCCTACCCTCTTTCACCCTTCCTGAATAACTTGGAATCTGCTGGTAAGGTTCAACCAGATTTCACTGAACTTTGCAGAAACTCAATCGTCTTTGGAGATTTTAACCGCTTGTTCAAAGCTGCGAAATTTCACTGTTGTCTGGGGGAGACAGACCCAGGTTAGCTCCTCCACCAGGGAGGCAGCGGGGCCCTCACAGCCGCGGCCCCAGGTTAATCCCTGTGTACCTGTTGGTCCGGTAGCCAGGAGGCACCGACCTTCAGCCAGGCCGTGCTTCTGAGGTGGGAGCAGGGATAATGGTGCTGGGGTTGGGCATGTGGGAGTGCGGGGACGGAGAAGTCCATAGGGAGGGAACCAGGCGTCACCCACTGCTCACGGAACAACTTGTTGTTTTTTCTAAATCTTCCCCGTAGTCCAAAGGCTGCCCAGTAGAGGTAAGTACGCATGGAGCAAGCAGATCAGTAAACGCTACTCATCAGCTTCTAACTGCCCCTTCACTTTGCCTTCTTAAGAACCCTTGTCTCGATCCTTTCAAAATGCCAGCTGAAAAGCTCTTCTCCTTTGTCTGTGCCCCTCAATTTTTCTCCTTTTGCTGCCCTGCAACTGTCAAGCTTTGCATATAGCTATTTATAAAGCCCTTACCACCGCCTTATTAATTTAGGATTTTTAGTTTGTGATCTGTAATTTTATTATTCTAGAAATAATTGTGTGATGCCTTTATGTGAAAGCTGTGCTGTAAAATAAAAAATGTTTGGTTTTTCCCCCCCTAGATAATAATATTATTCTTCTCCCCTGGAATGCTAGGCATGGTGACAAGATTCTGAGAAATTGGATTAACTGTTTATGATAGGCATCACATTCAGCCTACACAATGATGGAATGATAACGTTTCCATTTAGGGACTATCATCTCACCCTTGGAAGGCGCTCAGATTCCTCTGCGTGTGTAGTTAGTAACTCCCTGTGAAACAGCAGTTTAACTAAGCCATGATAGTACGCATGGCTTTCTAGTGACCTAGTGTATTGTTGTGAAAACCGGTAGTCTCTTATGAATGTAATCAATAACACTATAAATGGTGTGACTATTTGTACACTTGCTCGTACATGTAAAACTGCCGCCATCCCTTGGAAAGCACAGAACGAAACCAGGAAGCTTACTGCTGCTTTTAGCGCTTCCTTTAAGGTGAAGGGTTAGTATTAATAGCGGCCGGAACTCTAGAAGTGCTGAAAATTTGAAGTTCTGCAAAGGTTCGGAAGTAGTTTGGAAAAATTATAGTAAGAAAACTGTTGCAATAAGTTTGAACGTTTATCCACATTTCTGATGTGCCCTTACCAAACTGGATGTAACCAGCATTCTCCTCTCGGCTCCAGTATCTCACAACAGCTAATTTAATAAGAGAAAGTGGGCCAGTGGCCTAAGAGAAACCAAACATTTGCTGGGTCTCATGACTTCACTACAGCAGGCAGTGAGAGTTGGGGAAGGGTGTTAATTTAAGGAAGTGTGTATAAAGAGGGAGGGAGGGAGTTAGAGCTGAGATTTGCTAAGAATATAGAGCAGTATGAGGAACTGTTGGGAGTTTTTTTCCATTTGCCAGCCAAAACAAAAACCAAAACCAGTTCCAAGTCATAGAAACTTGTTGTTCAATCAAAAAATAGTATTTTCTTTTTCATATTTTTTTGTCCTTAAAAATGAGTCTGAACATCAAATATGTATAAAAACAAAAAAAAATCTGAACGCTTAGGAACTTACAATATATTTACAGCTCAGCTTATTTACCAAGGTTGGCATAAATTTGTGGATAGGGCAAGTTGAGCCAAAGTTTCATTTTTCCTGTCCAAGACGTGTCTTGATCTTATTCTTCAAGTACCAATAATTTTTCTGCATCATCATAAATCAAACAAAATATTTGTCAGATGTTTGCATTCGAAAGACCTATAGCACTGAGGCCATAAAATATGATGAGAAAACAGTGAAGTCTAGGATGACCGCTTAAATATTTGAATAACTTTTGTTTTTTATGTCTGTGGTTGTATTTGTAAATGTTTCTGTTCTTGCCAGGTCTGTACATTAACGAAGGAAGATAACCGGAGAGTGGGGGTGATTCCAAGCGATGAACAGCTCCATGTGTTGCCTCTCTACAAAATTTCACAAACAGATGAATTCGGCACTGAAGAGGGACTGGAAGCTAAGATAAAAGCCGGGGCCATACAGGTGCTCACAGCTTTTCCCAGAGAAGTACGAATGTTAGCTGAGCCTCTCAGAGCTACAAAGAAAAAGAAACCAGACACAAGGAGGACCCTGACTGAAAAGCAGCCATTAATAGATAAAAAATACCCAACACCAGTAAAGCTGAAAACTGAAGCCCCAGAAAATCTTGGCAACACTTTGCATTGTTTAGGTGAGTGGTGCTTATTGAATTCTGCCAGTCTCTTCTGATGCTGTGTTGCCACTTACCCACCTGAGAGGAAGGAAAAGTTCCTTAATACTCGGTTTCATAAAATACTTGTATATCTGGCATTTTAGGGGCTAATGAGCAAGTCATTGTAGTCAGTATTCTCTCCCGGCATAGGAAAACCCCAGGTTTTATCAAATAAGACAGCGCTTCTCAAATTGTTCCATGAAATATTACTAGCAGGGGCCAGAGAGGCGGACTCTGCCAGCAGCTAGGTAAAAGGTATGCCACGGTTGTTCTGTTACAAGAAGATTACTGTGGCCAGAGCCTCCTGCTACAGTACGTGTTTGTGCAACGTAGAATCGTGACTTGGCTGAGCTGTGCGGAGGCGCTTTTGATTTACGCTGTTGTACCTGGGGTCAGATTTTGGACCAGTACTTCAGAGGATACAGCTATTCTATGGGACTTTGCAGTAAGAAGAAGTGGAGGAAGCCATGGACTTAGGTTCTGTGATCAGAGCGGGAAAAGAATTATTAAAAGGAATTAAAGCGTAGCCGATTTGCTTTTAGGAAGGAGAGAGGAAAATTAGCTGACCTGCTGTAATTTTGAATTTTATTTCATGAGAGACATCCAGATATATGTAGTAGATTTAAGGGGAGGAATAATAGTTAAATATATTTAGAACATCATCTGCAGTTTGGGGGGATAAAGTAAAAAAAAAAAAATCCATTTGACACATTTTCGTAATTGGCACTCAGCACCCTGCTTTGTCTCAGTAGAGGAGTCAGGGCAACGTTGCATATAGCAAGATGGAATAAGAACAAGAAAAGCAGTATTATTGACACCCCTAGGAAATGAGACAGACATTCAGTTAATCTACATGCAAGTTTAGGAGACACGTTCCAGGCTTTGAAGCAAATATAAAAGGGCTCCTCAGGCTAAGGACGACATCCAACAATAACTCTGAAGCAATGATTAATAACTTCCATCGTGCTCAGGGTGGACTGGAAGTCCTGGAAGCATTAGAGGGCTCTGGTTTGGGAAGGAATTCTGGAATTGTCTGATCTTACTGGAACGTTGTTTTGAAACACTGAAATAGAGTTATGAACCGCCTACCTGTACATGACATTGTAGTTACAAATAGGCACAGCTTCAATATCTGAAAAACGTGGCTGTAACAAATGGTACAATATCCAGAGTTTTGCCATATGTTTTGGGAACACAGAACTTTATTTCCTGAGCGTGCAAAAATAATAAATAACTGTGCAAACAAGCCAACTTACATAATTCGTTTGGACTTGAAGTATTTTGGTAAAGTAATTTAAAAGGGCTGCTGATAAAAATAAGTCATGGAGTGAGGAAGAAATACTTTTATGAGTGAGGCAGTTGTTCAGAGATGGAAAAAAAAGAATGTGAATAGAAATATTTAGTTTCTATCATAAAAGCGCAGGTTTTGTCATGGAAGTTTTGATAGGGGAATCCCTCAAAACAGATGTCCACACTGTAATCCCCAAATCTGCCGATGGCACATACTGCTGTGGTTGGCCATGCGAACAGTTTCAAAGAGGCTTTGCTAACTGGGCAGCAGTGGCAGAGGACGTTCAGGTTTGCAAAGGGCAAGGTGGTGTGCTCTGCATGAGGTAAATAACTTGAAGCATTTATGCACATCATCTACGTGTTTACTCTAGTCATACAGGACGATGGCTGGGTAAAGACCTCAGCACACCACTGCTGCCCTGCCCCTAACCCATGGTAATACGCAAAGATCTGTAAAATAGGGATTTAGAATACTACAGCATTGTACTTGTACATACAGGTTTTTTGCGGTTTTGGGGGATCAGTCATTGATTGGTTCTTTCCATTCTGCCAGTGGCAGGTATCCTTTTAGTCCTGAGGAATGGAAAAGTTTAGTCTAGCTGAGATTGTTAGGCTTAATATGAAAACAAAATCAAAGGGCCTGCGAGACAGAGGAGTTGAAACTAGACTATCGAGTAGTCACTCCTGATGGTAAACTAGAGGAAATGATTATTTAAATCAGCATCCCTTCATATTGCTAGTGGCATTCCATTCTGGTCACACCTTTTAAACAAAGGATTGAAAAATAGTAAAAAAAAAGATAGAAAAACTTACTAGAGGAAGAAAAAAGAATACTGACTACAGTTTTAGGTAAGCAGTGAATAAAGTACTGCTAAAGGTACATTAAGCAAGTCAGATACTACTATTAAATTTTCTCCTAATGTAAGAATAAAAGAATACTTAGCTACACTTCAACTGTGAAGGAAAAGGTATTGATAAATGGTGTATGTAATGTATAGTACTCAATTTACTACTGAGAACAAGAATTTAGAATATTGGTTTGGCTTTTTAAATATTAAAAAGACTATGGAGGACATGCAATTAGATGAGAAGAGATAACCATGGTATATACCGTCAGTCACGTTTTCGGTCATGTGAGGCCATCGCTCTTTGGAGTAGCCTGGGAGGATCATGAAGGAGTCCCAAGGCCAGCTGTGCCACATTGCTCACTAGGCAGAGGCAGTATGCTCTTCTGAAGGAGGCCTGACTGTCATTTCAGAGCCATTGCAGTACTCCCCAGCTGGGAAGCCTGGAAAGCTTGAGAGACTCCTCTAACCTGCATGTCTTCACCACATGGAGAACTGGAAGTTAAAAAGGGAAAGAGGGAACTCTCTTGTCCTCTTTACTGTCTTTACCTGGCAGCAAAGATGGTGGTGAGGGGACCTTCTGAGTGCTGAAGACAGATTAAGTCAGCTTGGTAGAGCGTGCATATGTGAAGACTTGCTTTGAATCTCGACTGGGCCAGTCCTTCGTAGAAATGCCGTGTATTAAATAGGGTGCACTTGTCATGCACCTTTTGCCAACAGCAAGCAGCACAACTGTTAATTTTTACATTTGTGCTAATGCTGAGAGCCTTTGAAATCCCAAATTATTACGAAATACATGTTGAAGATACAGGCCTTGCATCCTTCCTTGTATAGTCCTGTCATTTAACCACATTATTCTGGACAAATAAACTTTACAGACGGAAAGGTTATTTTTTGTCTCCATAAATACTAGCAATTCTTCTTGGCCCATACTGGATAGAAGAGGAGATGAACCACCAACTTAGAGCAGTTTCTCAGCTGCCCACAGCAGAGTAGTACTTCAGCCCCCAGTTCCCAGTGCAGGCGCACCAGACTCTCTCTGAACAGGAGCTATTCCGGGGAGCAATGCCAGCTTATCGGAACCATTACTGATTTCCCTCTACCTGTAGATTTGAATTCACTTCTCTTAATCTTTGCTACACTGGCCTGCGGAGCAAGGAGCTTCTGGCAAGAGATGGGGAATCTGCTGGAGCCACGGCCATTTTGAGAGTGCTGTGGGTTGTTAAAACTCCTTTTCGGAGAATGTAGGTCTCTCTTCAGGGACGATGGAAAGTGCAATTCCCAAATGCTGTGTTTCAAATCTTTTGGAGGAAGGCCTTGGTCTGGAGGAGTGTCCTTAATTAAATTAAATGCTTTGAGTTTGATTTCATCGAAAGGGTTTTTAAAGAGCTGATGCGGCTTCCTTATGTCCCTCCACAACTTCAGTATTTGCATACTAACTATCGCATCCATAATTTACCCCACTTTGCCTTTTTTGCATTCCTGTTGAAAGAATGGGTTTTAATCCATCACTATTTCTAATTTATTAGAAGACAGAATAGAAGAAAGAATAGTTCTTCTATATTCGGTAAAGCAATTAAACGTTCTGTGTATTTATGGAACAAAGAAGAAACACTGACAGAGACGGTCTTTTATGAGAACACGCGAGAGCTCTCTGTGGGGTGCCAGTCTGCCAGCAAAACACATGTAAAGCAATTTCAGGGCATGATGCAAAGCCCATCGGAGTCGACGGAATTCTTTCCCATTACTCCAGTGGACTCTGGATTGAACTTATCCATGACGAGAATGAGTCGTTTTGAGGAGACAGTTCTGCAAACAAGCACAGCTGCAGGGTGCCAGGACCTCTTCCCAGATACTTTTTTTTTTTTTTAAAGAAAATTTCCGAGTAGTTACTTGCTAATGCACAAATCATTGTAATTCAGTAACTTTTTTGCTGCGATGGACAAGATCTATAAACACACTTTTTCCTTCAACTGCAATATGACATTAAGGCAACCAAGAATTTTGATTGTTTCACAGGCTTAATTTCAGACATCAGTTATGTAAAAACTTTTACATAGTGCTTCCTGCTAGGCTGGGTACTGCTGAAGGCCGGCGGTCAGCTGCTGGGAAGCGCTTGCATAAAATTGGGCTGTGTGAATCAGGACTGAGTGGTTATTTCATTTTATCTGTTTATTTTATTCATCCCTCTGTGAAATACCGTTCTATTTTATATACCAACAGTCTGACTGGAAAAGGTTAAGGTGTTAATTCAGCAAGGTTATTATGTATGTACTTGGAGTCATAGAGATATTCCTAAAAAGCTAAAAATAACTATTTTGAAAAATCTGTAGTCATCATGTATATCTTTCATATTAGAAAGCAAGTAAGAAAATATTATAAAAGTTATATTTTTATTAATTGAGGAAAAGTACTTACACTTTGGTGTGCATTTTTTTTAGGGAACAAAACAGATGCTTTAAAACCTGGAATAAAAATGGAGACTTCTGATCACCTCTATGCCATGAAACATACTTCAAACACTACTAAAAATTGCTCTTTATTAAAACAGTATACGGCTTCCTCCCCCTTCAAGGTGGACGGTTTACATCCTTATTCATCTTTAGCACATAAGCCTGGCATAACAGCAGTGACTAATATTCAACAAGATTTTTCAGTTCCCTACGGGTATTTTGAATGCAGTAGTAAGCAACCTCACGTGACACCTTATGTTAGTTGTAAGAACTTTGATGTGTCAGTCAAAGATTATACTGGAATTTTGCTGAATGATAAGATGAATGGTGTGCCACCGATTCTTCCAGAGGTCACTGCTCCAGGCCCCCCAGTCCATAAAGACCCCCTGCCCACTATACTTGAACATCAGCCAGACAAACGGAATTGTCAGCTTCAGTTAGACAATTCTCCTTCTCCACAGATGATCAGCTCTTGCGATTTGTCAGTACCGCTAAGCTCTCCGGCAAAGGACGCAGTCGGAAACGAAGCTGACTGTTCCCACGGATGCCCAATGGAAAAGGGCAGCTCCCATCGAGAACAGATGTGTGATTTTGACTGTGTTGACGAAAAGCAAAACAGTGCACTGGGACAACCGACTGATTCTGAAGAAAAAGCTGAGGAAATGTGGTCAGACAGTGAGCACAATTTTTTGGATGATGACATTGGTGGGGTTGCTGTGGCACCTTCTCATGGTTCTATCTTAATTGAATGTGCAAGACGTGAACTCCATGCTACCACCCCTATTAAAAAACCCAACCGCAATCATCCCACAAGGATTTCTTTAGTTTTCTACCAACACAAAAATTTAAATGAGCCAAAACATGGTTTAGCCATGTGGGAAGCGAAGATGGCTGAGAGGGCGAAAGAAAAAGAAAAAGAAGCGGAGAGATTAGGAACAGAGAATACTGAACTAAACTCTAGCAGCAGGAAAACAAAGCAAACAAGTGAAAACAGAGATATTTTCTATGAAGACAATGAGTTCAACCAAATTCCATCACGCAGAGCATTAACAGTAACTAAGGATAATGTAATAACAGTATCTTCTTATGCCCTTACACGAGTTGCAGGGCCTTACAACCATTGGGCATAGGTTTTAGTATCAAACGCCTCCTCTTGGTGCAGTGTTACACAGTGTTTCTTTAAGGTGCTGTTAAAAGAACAAGTCTCGTGTCGTTTACTATTTGCTCATCTCAACCATTTTAAGGCTGAGGTAAAAAAAAAAGGCGGGGGGATTTCTTCTTAAACTGTGACTTTAACATTTGGTGGTGCTCAAGCACATTTTAAGCAAAAAAAAAAAAAAGTTGTATAGTTTTAATACATTCTAAAAAAGATTTTGTTTAGGTTATTAACCTTGATTGAATCATTCAGTTTATTACCTTTAGGAGTTTATATTTTGGTGCTTTAAATCAAGTCTGTTTACTACAAAAATCATTTATAGGGATTTTAACAGGTTCACATTTTATGGTGTTAAATCAAGTTATACAGTAATAGCTCTACACAGCTCTTGGTGCTTAACCACATCAAACAGTTAAAAATAAATAAGCTGAATTATTACTTCATGGTGCCATTGCTTTAACAACTTCCAACCATTGCTATATAGTCCAAATTGCAGATAAATCTTTTAGAAAGCCAATGAATTTTTTTTCTCTAGGTTTGTCATTATGTATGAAATGAAATTATTGGTAATGATGGCTGGAAGTTGTTTTTAAGCTGTAAATATATATTTTAAAAGCACTTTCTATTTTTAAAATTAACTTGAAATAGTATAGTATAAGGATCATATTGTCTAAGGTTTGTGCATACTCTACAGAAGAAATCATTTTATTCTTGCTGTGTAGAGTTCCATATTGTTACAGCTGCAGTATGTATGCTAATAGCATATGTGATTGTTTTTAGACTCGCCCTTTTTCATCGAAGATTTTTATGTTGCATATAAACAACAGTTATAAAATATAGAAACACTTTATTATTTTCAAGAGAGTGTACAAACATGAAATTAGGAGACGTCTTGTCAATACGTGTGTTGCTATTGGGAGTTATGAATATTATTTGGTTTTTTAACGGCAGCATTTGTTATGATTTCTTTGAGCAATAAGTGCATAAGTCTCATTCGTTTGGAGCATTATAAGTTCATACGACAACCAAATGTTCCTAATGCCTCAGGGGTAGGATTGTTTTGGGATAAAAAAAAAAATACCCCCTAGAGTTGCCTTATTCCATTCTGGGAAAAAAAGAAAAAATTAATTTGGGGAAAATACAAAGGAACTGTTGGAAAAGTATGAAATTTCTAATATTTAACAGCAAATTTTTCATTACGAATAACCTATGTGTAATTATTCACCAGCTTTCTAAGTTCAGGTTTTTTTACAAAACTGTTTTGTAAATTTTTTTAAGCGATTTTTACATTTCACGTAGAAAGGGTTGCATTCTTCCTTCCAAACATATGAAATTTATGTTCTCCGTTTCTGTTGAAAAAGTGACATATCATGAAATGAGTATTTGCTAAACCAGAGGAAAAACAGACACTCCGTTGCTTTTAAATACTGTAGCATCCCACTCTTCTTTCTGATTCTCCTCTCCTATGTATTTCTTTTTTAAACTTATTTATTTAAACCAATTACCAAATGACAATGTTAGCTAAGGACCGACCTCATCCTGCAACTTCTTCCATGAGAACAGCTCTGCGTAGCCATACCTGCCCGGTCAGAGCCCAGAGGACCGCTCAAGCCAGGACTCCTCTCGTGACTGAGAGCTGCAGGATTAGGCCCCAGAGACGAAGCTGTACCTTAATTCTGCCTCGGAGTCCTCCCCGGCTGGGTTACCTGTAGGTATAACGAGGTCAGAGTTTTCCAGTGCGGAAAGATACTAATAATATACTTGATAATATTGTAATGTAGTGGTGCTGTAACAGAGGAATATGAACTATCTAGATCTGCTTATTTAAAACCTAGACAAGGTGCTTTTTCCTGGGAAAGTTGAACTGTAAGCGCTATATTTACAGTTTCGGTACGAAAAGTACACAAATTGTATTTTTAACACATAGTGCCAGTTAGGACCTTGGTGCTACAAATACTTAAATGCGGCTGTAGATCAATGAGACTATTCTCCTGTATAAATGTATACACGTATAGTGTTTGCAGGAGCAAGGTCTGAAGTAGCAATCACTATGTAATGACCTTGGGTTCAATTCTACAGATTCCTGTCAAAATGTAACAAAAATGTTGATGGCAGAGGATGGCCGAATTGAACCCATTCTTTGTATCTTACCTATTTTAAGTAAAATTTGTAAAAACCGGGTATGCTGCAAATTTTAGTTCAAAGCTTAATATTAGTTCAAATAGAGGATATGAAGGGATTGTAAATAATAATAAACCAGAAACAATATTACGCCATCGTTTTGTACCAGCAGTTTTATGCTTCTTGACTATGTAATATACACTATACATCAAATCATTACGGTATTTTGTGTGCCTTAGATTTCCATTTTAAAACTTGTATATTTTTGGTGGGCCGAAGATTCGTAAGAATTCCAGCTGTCCATACAGTAGGTGGTACTGTACGTTCTCTAGCTGTTCCATTCATGTATGTGCTATCTGAAAACCCTTGTCCAACATCACGATCGATCATTTACAGAAAAGATTAGTTTATTGGTTTCACTGATAGTGCTGATCGCTTTGGTTTCTATAATGCAAACTGAAAAAACCGTTTCTCATTCAGCACTCCCATGTGGATAACAATTTTTCTACACAAAATTAGTAAGTTACAGAGCCATCGCTTCACCTTTTGAAAAGTTCAGATCATTGAAGTGGATCATTTTTACTTGAATCTTCCCCTATAAATGCCCATGTTTAACTTACGTATGATTGGAGGCTTCAAAGAGAAAAATGTTCCATTGAAAAACCAGCAGCTTCCCTCAAAGAAGTGAGAAACCGAAAGGTGGATCTAAAAGGATACCTCCAAACATAGCCCCTGGCAAGTCACTGCACAAGTAAGTCCAGGTCTACCTTTTTGGAAACGGCAGTTTTAACAGAGAAAAGTGTATCTTAACGTAATAGTTGATGCTATTAACTGATAGGTGCTAAAACTCACAGTTACTACTTTATTAAGATTACTCACGTGAGAAAAAGATATCGTCTGTACAATAAAATAGCGTTCGCGGTGCTCTTTCCTTGACTGTCTATCACGTAACTACTTTTTCAACATGTACCTAACAGGCAGGTTAGCTGGCCACTTTTACTTCCTGCTGTGGCACACGGCGGGTTGTGATTTGAGAAGCTAATATTTTCTATTGCTGTACTGCGGAATAGAAAATGCAACTATTTACTGTTTTTACAACTGTGTGCTATTTATTGTAACATTTCAGAATGTTTATCAGTCTTGTACACCAATTACGTTGTTTTGAGTAAGGTTATCATTTTATAACAGTATGTGTCTCTTAAAATTTGCAAATCTGTGCGTGTATTGCTTTCCTTTGCAGGCCACACAACCACTTGTAATTTCCTCTAACCCCTTAACAAAGTCCTTCCAGGATGGGCAGATCAGGAGCTGGATCTAAAATTGAGGTCGCTGGCTAGGTCAGACCTGCATATTTTCCTTGGTTTCCAAGAGCTGGCACTCTGCTCTCGGTGAGAAACCAGAAAATGGGTTCAGGTGTGGGCTGGTGGTGGGGTGTGCTTGTCTTTTGATCCTTTTTCACAGTGTGCTAGTAGCAAAAAATGTCATGATCCAACATGAGACACCTCTGACTTCCCAGGAGAAATGTCTCTCATCCCTTCCTCCGCTGGGTCCGGTACCACCACTCCACCTTCACGCTGGAGGGAAGGAGTAGCGCTTTCTGCAGGAGCCCGTTCTGTTTGGCTCGCTGCGTCCCTGTTGGAGTTACTGCAGCCAAGCCCAATGAAACAGTGAATTTCCCTCGTGCAGTTTCTCTGCGCTTACTGATTTGTAACATGCTATTGTATTACAGAAAACAGAAAGAATTATTTCTATAAATATTTTAGTCACAAGATCCAAAAAGCTGTTTAAGGACTTACCAATACTTGTGACTTTCTAGCTGTAACAGTTGAATTTGGATTTGTTCTTTTTTTTAAGGACTTCCTAAGCTAACTTTTACTTAGGAATAACTGCTGTTAAAAAGTCCTTATCTCACCTATGACAGTGCTTCTCTATACTTGGAACAGGAAATAACTGTAGTATCTGAAGCAATCTTTTATGCTAAGCATGGGTAAATGACAACTTCCTTAGTACTTAAGATTATTTGTAACATACAGCTGTTTGGGTTTTTTTTAAAGACCTTTTTAATAGCATGACAGTATTACGCTAAATTTGGTGGGTTAGATTTGGGTCCTGTTTACGTTGCTGCAGCCCCATTGACTGCAACCTGCTCACTCATCAAGCTTTCATGCAATTTCCATATTTGACTGGACGGATAGGAGTAACAGGTGACCAAAGTCTGTGCCGACTCAGACCCTTGCAACCCTACAATTAATAGGTTTTGCGAGGACAGATGGAGGGAGATGTGGAGTAAATGCTGTACTTCTGGTTAAACACTGAGGCTGTATTCTTTGTAGCATGAGAAGCGATTCAGGGTCTGTAGGGAGACGTAACACCTTCACCTCAAGTTTCAGGCATGCAGGCAGGTCTATTTCAGACCACTTTCAGGCTTATGCTCTCCACAGCTTTTTTGATTTTTCTTATCTGATAGGTTGTTCAACGAGAGATTAGCATGGAAGCATGCTAGTAAAACTGCATCTTCATGGTTTTATATTTAAAAATGCAAGGTCAGTCTTGCCCTTCCACTTCCCATGAAATTCCTCTCGTGAAAGAACTCGTGTGAACTCTCACGTGAAAGAACGGTTGGACTCGATGATCTTAAAGATCTCTTCCAGCCTAAACGACTCTATGATTCTAAAGTAGCTCCTTTTATCAAGCAGTCATCAGCTTTGTAATCCATTTATATGCGTGTGATTTTTCTCTTTTTTTCCACAGAAATCCTGTCATTTCTAGGTTAGCGGGAAGAAATAAAAACTAAATTGCATGTCCACTTCCACACTTTGTATACGTTAACGGCAATTACATCCAGGCAGTGTCGAACAAACTCTCTTTCAGGTCTATTGTGGTTGCTAAAATTCGGATTAGGGTCTTTGTGACATTTCTTCCATAAAATTGTGCTTTATTTCTTGCGGGAAAGGTGTCTGCCCAACTGCGACCCCTGATGCTGTCTATGATCTGATCTTAAATAATGCAATTAGAGATGAAGAACAGTCCAATCACATTTGGAAATTCTGGCTTTCTTCTTAATTTTATCAGGTGTTGATGGGACTTTCAGGAGGAAGTGTAGAGGGATTATCTTTCCATAAAACTAAACTGTAGAGAAAATTGCCATTGATTATTGTGACACCATGGTGCTGCACTGCAATGTCTGTGTTACAGCATTGTTTCTAACCGGGAAGGATGTGTCCTTGTGTCACGCAGCTGTGGATATATGTACATACTCATCTCTTTCCACAGTTCCTTTGGAAACTAATGTCTCCTTTGTTCTCTGCCTGCGTGTACTGGTTTAAGGAAAAGAAAAAAAACAAAACAAAAAACAAAGAGGAGGCAGAGAGTCAGTCACCCTTCCTTTAATCTGTGTAGACGAACAAGGTAGCGAGCGCTGCCGTCATCGCCAGTCTGCTGCTCCTTCCCACAACTAAGGTATAGAACATGGAAAGCTGATGGCATGCACAGCACGAGTAAGTCGCAGGCAAAGCTGTGAAGGTAAGGTGAGCTTTTGCGACAGCCTTCTCTGTACACGTTGTAGTTGCAGGGGTACTTCTTTGTACTGACCCTTTTTTTGGTACCTCTAACTTTAAATTTGTAAGCTTTTTTATTTAGTCTGTGACACATTTGTGTTCTCCCTCAATCTTAAACAGAGTGGCCAGTGTCAAAAGTCCTGAGGATGTAGCTTCTTAGTGGAACAGTACAGAAACTGCCTTCAGTGTCTTCTGGAGTTACCTGATGTTTAGTCAGACAGTTTTCACGAGTTGCCTGCATGGTGCCCCAGTATGTTGCTGCAAAATTGTAATTGCATAAAGAGTTTTATAGTTGAGGTTTTCTCAAAGACCAAGGATTTCTAATAGTGGTATCTAATCAGGCACCAGTATACATACTGATCAGTTCTTCTAAAGAGTGGTTGAAAATATATTTTGTGTTTACTTCATTACTTCCCTGTCAAAACGTTTTTGGTTATTTTAGAGGAGCAAGCAAAACTTTTTGTTTAATACTGCCTTTTACATACTTGCCTAAATTACGAAGACTCAGTTCTACATAATGCTGTGTTGTCTCCCTGAAGAACACTTGATTTGACTAGTGTTGATTCGTAGTATTGCTTTCTACACTGTACAGATGACATTGAATACTACAGCCACCTTTCTCACTCCGTGGTCTCTCTATGGATCGTCTGCTGCGGTTAGCTGTTTTCACAGTCAGTGCTAGATCCCATTACAACCTGCTGCTGAATGCTTTCAATGCTTGTAACTACTCCAGAGGTTCTTCCTATCCCTCTGCAGATCTGCTTCAGTACTCAGCATCAGCAGTATAGCTGTCAGCCTGCTCATGAATTCCCCACGCACACTGTCGCTGCTTTGTATGTAAATCAGCCGGTCTTCACCTCAGGAATAGCATAAGAACTTATTTCTCCTCGTGACTCTTCTGAAATTGATTTCTTTCAGTCATCTTTCATTCTACGTGTGACAGTTCTAGGGGTTTTTTTACTTCATGTTCTCTCATAGCAAGCCTAGAATATCGCAGCTGGATATTTTTTTCGCTCCAAGAAAGAGGGACAATTCATTATCTGTCACAATCAGTGTTTTCTTACTTTTTAGATCAAACAATCAATTTTCCAGATAATTTTCAGATTTCTTGAAGTAATTCTTACACTCTGTTCTTATATCTGCAAGTAGCCAAACAAAAGAGACTTTGCAAGACTAGAAAACTGCTCACCCCCTGAGAAGGAAAAGTCATCCCTTCTCAGGCTACAAGATTTTTGCTTCTGTTGCTAGCATCTCTGCGGAATGCCCTCTTTTCTTTCGAGTTACTCTACCAGCTCTGCTCAGATCTTGACATAAGATGGATGCTGCAGACCCTGCACAATTACAAGAGCAGGAGTGTTTCTTTACGTCTTCTGGTTAGATCAGTCATAGTGCTTGTGAGAAATCCAAGTATTGCGTAAGTTAAATGCCTTAACTAACATAGGACTGCTTGGAAAAATGATGTTCTTCCTCTGTAGCAGCAAGTGGAATTGGTTGAGTAGAGCAGAAAATAATTAAGTAGTTACTGCCTTTTATTAAAGGGTATAGGGGTGTCAGCATCACCATTTGCTTTTGAGACATAAAGACTAGGATTCTTTTTTCACTCCAGTTCCCCACTTCATCATCCCAACATTGTTTACAGTGTTTAACCGCATATTTGCAACTTCAGTTTTAAAAGATACAAGACGCTTCTCGATGCTTTATCCTTAATTCTTCCCACAACAGTATCTTTTTCTCTTTTCTTCTACTGGACCATTACATACGTGATTTTTTCCACACATACTTACATTAAAATGCTAGAATCTTCCACCAGCATACTTGCAGTGAATGCAAGACTGGGGTGCTAAATAAGTTAACGTGAAGGTGATGTGCTCTGTTGGGTGTGACTGACTAACAGTGCTGTTTTCAACACTTTGCACACCTTACCAGCTTTCCTCGTAGAGTCAGAGGACGCAGGTGTAGACCTCAAAAAAACCTACATACATAAGAAGGGAGGACAGATTTGGCAGTTAATCTACAGAGTTAGCTACAGCAGATGAACTGTATTCCAAAGAAGTGCTGTTGCAGTGGAGCAAGGGAACTGCTAGTTTGATGTTCAGTATTGCAGTTGTTGCCACAGAACATTTTAATACTGTTGTGGAAAGTTTTGTGACCTGATCAATATTTTACATGTATATCTGTATTTTTATTATAATATTGTAATGGAAAAGGGTCTAGGGTTTGGGAGTCGTCTTGAAGTAAGAATGAAGGCCCTGATTCTCGTTTATGCTACTGTCCTTTGCATCACATTAAAAGGATAAAGGGGCCTTAAATGGATGTCGATTCAGCTTACATCCTTCAGAGTATCCCATTACACTGATAATGGTATAAAAGGTCAGTAGTATAAATCAGAACCGTTACCAAATGACTGATTTGTACAATCATCTGAAATCAATTCCATGATATCCCGATTGTGCACATACTGGCCAGTAACATCCAGACTGTTCTTAGTTTAGAAACACAGGTTGAAAAGAAACTGGCTTGGTTTTTATCAGGTTTTAAGTATTCACTTATATTGGCCATCCTTTTCCCAACATTGCCTGCAAAGAGAATGTGTTAAAAGATTTGTAGCTCTAGGTAATGGCCTGGCCAGAAATCTCACAGAACTGACAATAATACTATTTCTAAGCTTTGCTAATTTTTCTTAAGATACTTGCTTCCCTTTATCAGAACTTGATCCCTTTTACTTGATTATATAAAATGGGGTTGTGACAATCTACTGAACTCCGTCCTTTTCTGACTTAAGACCCAACAGGGTGCGCAGTATTGTGTAATGTTGTCACACTGGGGTGAGTTTTGAGACACAAAGCTAAAAGCCAACATTTTCTGACTGCCCTAACTGTGGCGATACTCAACAGTGAAACTGCTGGCACTGCCCTGCGTGCTTGAGTCATGCAGAGCTTCCCTTGCGGCCAATGGAAGCTTTACGTAAGCATCAAGCCCCCCTACATCGCAGTTACAAAACGCAATGCAATGCAAACTTCTCTTTCGAAAAAAGTTTGAGGAAAAGGAAATCTATTTTCATTCTTAAATTTCTAAACTGCACTGATACTGCAGGGCCTAATGAGAACAGATTCCGTACTAACTTTGTGAATGCCAGTCCAATCCATGCAACTCAAAAGGCAGCATCTGAACTTCATTAATCTCTTGTCCTCAAAATGAAAGAATAACTGGGCAAGAAAAACAAATGTGATATCCCAATACCACTAAAAGCAAGCCAGTTCTAAGAATATAAACATTCAGACCCTTCAGTCTTTAAGAATTAATTATTCTACGATTATTTGCTCGGTTTGGAAGAGACGACTCTTCATAATGTGACAATATCATACCAGGTCATAAATACTGTTCAGAATTTGCTGTCGTAAGAAAGAACATAAATATGTAAGGACACACTGTACTGAAATGCTATGGCTAATGAATTCTTTCCTGCTTTGCAAAATTAAAAGATTAACAGTATGCCAAAGCAAAAAAAAAAAAAAAAAACAAAAACAAAAAGTCAGCATTTTCTTTCTTTCCTCCTCTCTTTCTTCTTTTCTCTCTTTCTTTTTCTTTCTTTCTTTGGGATGCATTTGATATTTATTTATCAACTTTGAATTTGAAGTTTTGTATTATTTCCAGTTTTCAACCTACTGTATTTAGATCTGGAACATAGAATTAACTTTTTTAAACAACAGATGATGTACAGGGAGAAAAAAATCAGAAAGAAAAAGCACTTCATTATGTCACAGTATTTACAGGAGAAAGTATAAAAATTACTTCTTTTCTCAAAAAACATTTGGGGCCTGATTCTTTCCTAGTATAACTGAGCATAGCTTCATGAGGCTGGTGAAGCTGTGAAGAGTTACGCTAGCTGAGAAACTGAACCTTAAAATCTTCTTTGCAGACAAGGGAACCCTTACCAGCAGTACTTGAAGACTTGTGAGTTGTGACTGCATGTTACTTGAAAGATCTAATTAAGCTATGTTTTTTGGTGCAAGCAGTTGTTGTACATGATTTCATGTTTATGTAGCAAGATGCATTGAAATGTTGATACTAGTATTGAAACATACCTGTAAAAATTGTTGTTGTGGAAATTGTCTGTTCTGTTCTATTTTTCTTGTGTGTCTCATCTGTTTAGAACGTAAACTTTCTTTTTTTTTTAATTGTCCTAACTGAATAAGGCTAAATGAATACTGTAATTGAAAATATATTTTAAATCTTGTCATGAGTTTTTAAAAAGACTATTACAAATTGTATCATTCCTGATTACACAGAACTTTGTGGGTGGTTTTAAATAAATTTTATACTTCTATTTTGCACTTAGTCGTCTAATTTTTCTTTCCTGCATTTTTCACGCATTTCTTCTCGTAAAATGCTTTGAGAAGTAAAAGTTGTTTTCCCAATACAAACCAAAACAAAGTCATGCTGAAGAATGTAAAAACTAAAAATGTAGGCCAGGGGAGCCTATACCGTACAACTTACAGCAAAGTTAATGCCCTGCTTCACAATACTATAATATACTGCTACAGATATGCCCCATCTAAAACCGTTACATGGGTTGAAAGTTTAGACAAGGAATTAAAAAATTACTGATTCTCAAGCTAGAAATAGTTTAGTCTTGCAGCACAGCTGAGGGTGCTGAGAAGCTCATCAAAGGTGTTCCAAGAATAGCAAGGAGTTACTCTTAAGAAAAATACTGGTCTTTAGATTCTCTCTGTTTACATAATTTACCCTATAGTCTGTAAAACAAAAGGCAGTAAAATGTCTTGTTAAGGGAGAAGTAAGAAAATAATTGCTAATAAAAGTATTTTCATTTTATGAGCCATTTTTCCTGCAGAAATTTTGCTTTTATCACTAATAACCGTTGTTACGTGTCGAAATATATTTATGAATTAACTCAGCCCTATAGGATTACAGTGGATTCTCCCAAGTCAGCAGGGTTTCTGCACTGGAAAGAGATGGGCACAAATCACTCAGCTATCTGGTCTCTGTCATCAGTCTGCCTTTGCTTCGTGCGGGACTGACCTGTCCCAGGCAGAGCCGTACAGCAAGGGAAGCAGACAGAAAATTCTGAATTTCTTCATCTATCTGACTAAAAAGGACAAAATGGTTTGTGAACACATCTACACAGCGTCTCTTTTTTTCTACCAGCCCTGTCTGGCAGAGCAAGGATATAGGAATCATTTACCATGGCTTTTAATTCCCATCCAGTGCAAACAGTCCAGGTTTTATTTGCTTTGAATCAGAGGGTACATTATTTTTTCTCAAGATAAAACAGACCTCAGCGCTAGTCCGCTTTACTATGTGACATTTTAGTGCAGAACAACAATACCAGACAGAATTCCTGTTGTTCAGATCTGAAGAAAAGGAAGAACACAACTCTGAATGTTCAGTTTGCTGCTTTTCCTTCTCCAGTAAGTGCAGTAGCAAAAGCTGCTGTTAAAATAATCTTCCAGATAACTGGAATCTCCTAGAGGGCAGAAAAATGCTGCTATCCTCAGGCCTCAATAATTCCCTAGTAATAAACTACATTATGTGATATGGTGCATCTAGTTCCTAGGAGCTGAATGCGGTAATCCAACAGGAAGGCCTTTACTCTCCGATGTAATTTGCTGCTCTTTTAGAGGATAATCATTACTGGGTTTTTATGGCAACATCTCCCAACTTGCCCCAGGCCTTCTCTAAACCATACTATCACATCTTTCAACAGAGCTACGCGTTCCACGGTTTGGTTTTAGAGCCTGTAACCTATAGCGCAGGTGTCTAAGCAAGCATGGGGATTTTGAATGGCACTTAAAGACTTGGGAGCAGATCCAAGATCATTATCGAGGGAGAGAAACCGATGAGAAGCAACATTTTCCAGCTCCCTTTCAGGAACTGCCAGCCAACTGCATATTGCCTCCTCCAGCATTCCCACCGCCTAGCACGTTCCCAGTCAGAGCCACGTTTCTTCATACGTTTTGGAGCATATTGCATACAAAGATTTTAAAACACAGTTTCACCCGTAGCTTGTGGGAACAAAACCAAACCAAATTTACATGCCCCGGCATCCCTGAAAGGTTGCCAAATATGAGTTTATCTTGTAGAGCTCAACACCTAGAAGTGGGTTCAGTGCTTTCTCGTATTTTAGATTTCTTATATAAATTATATAGGTAATAGAATATTGCTGTAGTACAGTTGGTTGCTTTTAAATTCTTAAGATGCTGTAGCCTTAAATGATGACACCTATCAAAAGGGTATTGATTGTTAACAATAGTTTAAATTGCAAGATAAACTTTTTTGCTAGTGCGACAGTTACACATTTCTGCAGTACTCCAATGCCTGATAAAGATCATAGAACAGACGGGTTTGCCGTTGGATAATGCTAATGCCGATTACTGTTGTCATATATTATTATATAATATTAGTTTACATCTTCAAGGGAGGTATTCATTGAAATATAGGACTTTCCGTGAATTTTCTACATCAGAACAAGCATCATATTCAAATGTAATTTAAACACGAGATAGTGCTTCAGTTAGTAGTGTTTTGGTTCAAGAAATGTCCTCGTCTGAAATAAAATAATTACCATCAATACCCACCTGTGTTTTCAATCTAAGGCACACTGGAAAAATACTTAAATTGTGGAAGTTTAAACCCAGCTATTTCAACAACTATTGGATGGAGCATGATTCCTGAGATGGGCCTCTTAATCCCCTGTCCAGTCTGCTTACTTCTGGATACACTTGCTTTTACGATATACACCAGTTATGCAAAATTCTTAGCAGTTGAATTCTTAAAAATCTCTTTTTACACAAGGCCAAAAATTACTTAAAAAATCCCTACTCTATCACAACTACATCTCCATTCATTCATAACATAACTGGGTAACACTTTGCTGTTTGATCCTGAAGTAGTCCTGAATTGCTGCTGAAGGCATCATGACTTAGCCTTATTTTTCAGCTCAGAACAGTAGAACTTTTGCCTCCTGTGGCGTAACAAGTCAGCAGTTCAGTTTCTTCTTGTGACCACTTCGTTTTACACAGACTTCTAGTTTTGCATGGTGATGACTGAATCCCTTCACTTGAGGAATCCTTCAGGGAAATGAACTACTAATCCTGTGCTTCATCAAGCAAACCCTGCTATGATAGACCCTAACTCGCTTCCACAATAGCGGAAAGCCTTGTAAGGGTTCATCTTGGTTACAGCTGCTACAGATTTTAAGGGTGAGATCTGTTGGGCTGTTGCAAATTATCCTGTTCTGTGAGGGTAAGAAGCTGTGAGTGGCTCAAGTGTGCTACTGCTTAACAATCCTCCTTAGGCTGTAGCTCTTGTGAGATCTGACTAGATATATAGTCAAAAAAAAGAAAAAAAAAAAGAGGAATGCTTTACTGCAGAGTGCTCACCAGCAAGCCTTTCAAGTACTAGAGGCTCTGGATCATCTCAAACAGTACAGGCAAGTATTCCCTTTATATGTAATTTCTATTGCATTGGAGCAAGTATTAGAGTTTTAGCCTTTCTTCTCTGCCTTCTCGCACTGAAAGAGGCATTACTTGGGGCTGTTAGTGCACACAGAAGTTCTCAAGATATTCCCTGCGCTTCCCGTAAATCGCAGCCTGTGTGGTCCACAGCAAGTTAGATCTCTGAATCTCTACACTTGGCTGTACTGCACTGGGAATTACGCTTGCCTGTCCCTCAGATCAGAGGCCTGTGCTCTGCTATGGGAAGAGGGTAAATATGGCAGGCAGTAGTGGAAGGGAAATAGGTTCTCAGCTCTTAATCTCCTACTTTTCAAACAATGGAGCTAAGATTTTAAAGGTGGTCAGGATTTTTCTTCCGATCTCTCTTCTTTATTGCCTGTCTATAGAAGTGCATTAACTCTGTCTTTCATATAGCTAGTTACCCCAAGACTGTAAGGAGATAGATGAGAAATCCTTTCTCGTGTACACTATTAAAGCTGACACACCTACGAAAACAGGGCCTTCCTAAAGGTACTGAGGACTTTCCTAAAGCACTTGAATACAAGTCAGCTTGGTTAAGAAGAAATGAATCCTTAAAACTTATGCCGTTATGCAGAACAGCTATTCCTGTGCTCCCTGGTCAACATGAATTATGCCTCTTCTATCTTCCATGAATCATGGGGAATGATCCAAACGTTATAGCTCTTCCTAGACAGGAAGCCTCACATTAAACTAACATTCACAGTAACAGTTTCTCCTTCAACCAACATTAGGTAAGAGCTATCCTGTATTCCCCTAAGAACTGTAAGTATTTCTGATTGAAGTCAAATGTTAAATGGTCAAACAAAGCCAAAAGTCATAAAATTTGAAACCAAATCTGCCTGATTTTGGTTCAGAAATTATTTAATTCTTAAAAGATACAGTTACATTTTCCAAAAGGAGATTTTCTCCTTTTGCAAGAAATGTGTTTCTCTGAAATTTCACATTAACTATGCTCATCCAAAACAATTTTCAAAAGGGTCTCCTTCTAATACATCTTTTCAGTCATAGGAATTTTTTTTTTTTTTTTAATTTTAAGTGTCAAACGGGACTATTCAGAAGAAAAAAAATTTATTTTGTACTTGGTTAGGAAAAGATGTTTAGTTGTTTTATATAAAATTACTGTGCACAAGCATTGGTTCAACTGAATGAAAGCCAAGCTTTCATGGGATTGGCAGAAGAATAGCTGTAAACAACATAGACCCTGCAGGCCTGTGTGTCGGGATCTGAGTTCAGAACTGAAATAGAGATGTTTTTGGTAGTTACCTCGCTAGTGGTGAGCCGCCCCATTAACAGGGCACCGAGATGGTATTTAGGCTGCATTTCATCTCGGCACCAGTGACAATCTGTTCACTCTTCTATTTACCTCAGAATAACCTCTAAGTTACTAGCAGAAACATGTTAAGAATTTCTTTTTCTTATTTTTACAGAAATATGGCTCTTTCTTGAATCTAGTCTGTGTTCCAAATTTTTTTAGCTGAAGAATTTTATGTATCACTTCAGCTTTAGCTTTTTTTTTTTTTTTTATGTAACCACAGAGGCTGTGTAAGGCTTTATGCCATAACTGCAGCCAACAACTACAGTTCAGGTAATAGCAAGGCCACATTTAATAGCATGCATCTCTTCTGCACCACCACTACTATTGCCTGCGCTAAAGCAGTTCTGTAAGAAAAGACCTTCACTACTTCCATCTAAAGAGCCCTCTCCTTTCCAGTCTGGCTGTCACTGTGGACAGCACTGTCCTATTAACAGACCTAATTTTTCTACATATTTTCTACCTGATTTCAAATCTTGTTCAAAAAATGCTACTCTTTCTCTAAGTGGTTTTGTTGTTGTTGTTGTTCATAAATCAACTTCGGGCATGACTACATTGGGATGGGAGTTGCTTCAGTTCTCTGTCAGCGCTCTTCAGAACTAACCCAGCCTTGTTGTATATCCCTTGTCATATCCCCCTTATCCATCCCAGTGACAACTATAAACCTTTTGTGCAAAACATTGGAATACTATTTGTATGAACTATATCATACACAATGCAGCTGTGGAGTATTGAGAAGTGCGTTCTACCTTTTAAATAATTCTATAAACCTCTAAGGACCTTTAAAGCTTACCTGAGCATTAATTCTTGGTACTTCCGATGGAGTTCACTGGGGTTCCTCAGTGAAAGTATGCCTTAGCGCCCCTGCACTACTGTCTGTCAGCACCAGGAGTAGTGCCAGATAATCAGCGAAGGCTAAACTACAGCTATGAGCACCTACCAGCCTTAATAAGGAGGGTTTTTTTCTATGCCTGGGAAAGACGTTCATTCCATCTACCCTCTAAATTCAGTGTAAATAAACACTGTACCACTTACTGAGATCACAGTGGGATTAAATGCTGTATTTAATCTGTATAAACTACAGCAAAATGTAGAGACCCTTATTCTTGAGTTAGAGATGCGAGTGTCACGAATACGAGAGGTAGTAAAATGAGCCGTATCAACACCAATCCCCTAATAATTTCACAGGGTCAAACCTCTGCATGTAATACCAATGCAGACGGCTGTGCGATGCTCGGTAAAATATTCTAGGATTTAGCCCTCTAGGACATAGAGTCAAACTTGAATTTAGGAAAGACCAACCTCTTGTCAAATACATGTATCCTTAATTTAAATTTAAGGAAAGAGTTACAAATGCATCCAGTCTCACAAACGTATATGACAGACTAGAGATGTGACAGAAATTCAGTATTTAGGGGACGTACAGACTGTACTGCCCTTTCTCTGTACTGTAAGACTGCAGTTTTTTTAACCCAGGATGGTAAATGTTCTGATTAACATCTAGAAGAAACCCATTCAGTAAAAGCCCTTACATGAAAATTCTAGAAACGGGACCTTTATCAGACTAGGATCTCCAACTACTTTTGCAGAATCAATAAATGCTAACAAATTTCACCAAGGGAAAGATTCTCCTCTCTGAGCTCCCTGAAAGCATGATCTTAAGTCATTTTACTGAATCACTACCAATTCCCTTAGACAGCAAACTCTACCAGTTAAATGTATTTTATGTGATGTTCATAGATCACAGAACACCCCAGGTTGGAAGGGATCTCGAAAGATCATCTGGTTCAGCCTTTTGTGGAAAAGGAAGTCTAGATGAGGTTATCTAGCACCCTGTCCAGTTGCATCTGGAAAACCTCCAGTGGTGGAGACTCCACCACAGTTCTGGGGAGGCTCTTCTAGTGATTGATTGTTCTCACTGCAAAAAATCTCATTCTTGGATGAAGATGACAAATTTTCCCTGTGCTCCTAGTGTGTATTTGCTTCAAAATCATGAAAATTTATTTATGCTAGAGCATTTACACTAATTCAAACTTTGTCAGAAGTCCATTCTCAACCCATTTAATTTTGGCCCAGTGTAGCAGACCATAAAAGCCTTTCCTGCCTCACCCTGTGACTCCTAAAAACAAACAAAAAAAAAAATGTTATTTGCAGTCTGCTAAGCCTGATCAGGTTGACTTAACTCTGTGATGTCCCTCCTATGTTCTTGAGGGGTCTGGCCAGTTCAGAAACACTTTTGTCAAATACTTTGTATAGCAGTATGTAATAAACTTGCGGTTACTGAATGTGTCACGTGTTTGGGAAAGTGTACATATGACTACAGTCATAAAGACTACAACAGAAATTTTTGTGCAAGAAGAAAACTATGATAATTTGCTCAGAAGGTTATATGCTGCACTTGGCTCCTACAACTCAAATGTCAAAAAAGCCATTAACTGAACTGTTGTTATCATCAGGTATTCCTGAATATCTAAAAATGTGTGTGAATCTCTGAATGAACTTTTCTGACCTTGTGAAGAGAATACATAAGTAAACGCATCAACAGCTACAAAGAGCAGGTTCCAGTGATAACATGTATAGATCTGAAAGTTAATTCAGGCGTTGAGCAGGAGGCATAGAAATGTATTACCAACAAGAATATGAGAAAAACATAATATAATGATCTTTCATCATCAAAGTTACATCATCAAAATTGAGTGAAATAACTATGTCCCTGAATGGGCAAAGGTCTTACATTAACAGGACAGATACAATATGACCAGTTACTGATCATTATTAGTTTTCTGTCCAGTAGCTTCATGTTTGGTATGAAACACTAATTTCTGTGTCTTCTCAATTGTAGATTGTCAAAATATGTTTATTAGAAGATTAGAATTTGTCCTCCAATTAATTCCCCTAAATACATAGTACGAATACAGTTAAATCTGTTTCTGGTTTTCTTTAACCAAAAATAAACCTCTTCCACATTTTCTTCTACGTTTTTCTTTCACAGCACATACCTAAGGTATCTCAAACTAATTTTTTTCTACCCGATGCAGGAAATATCACAGTACCTCTGTTGCTGCCGTACAGTGACAAGTGTTTGGTAAGTGCTTAATTTTTGTGTAAAGGATACTATGTAACAGGTGTTCAGCCATAATGTATTTATTATGGTGTTGAACACTATATATAGCGTCAATAATGTATAGTGATTTATGAGACGGTAATAGTGAAGCAATCTGCGCTAGTGTAGGCAATAAGGGAACTTGCCTCTGAAGTGTACCATTCTTATCGTTTCCTTACAAAACAACCTTACCCATGTTCTCATTTTCAAAAGGATAAGCATTATAACAGCTTCTTGTTTCACTTTATTTCAAAAATAGGATGTCTACTTTTCCAAGGCTGTAAGGTAGAACTTAAAGGCATTTCTAAAGGCAGTGATAAATATTATTTGCAGCTGATACCCAGTCATTCCTTTTAGATTGCAAAACGCCTGCAGTGCACACTGTTGTTTTGTGGTAAGTTCATGATACAATCGCTGTTATGAGATACCTTAGGGGCACTTTGAAGACAGTAAAGATTTATTTAATGACAAATGTAATTATTTTTCTGCTTCCTCAACATCTTGGGGATCTGAAGTGNATTTCAGAGATATATATATATATATATAATTTTTTCTTTCTCAGCTAAAAGCGAGATACTGCACCAAACAACAAGTATAACATGGCAAATGTTGATACATACCAACACCAGTGCAGGTCCAAAATTTATACCATGTGCAGAAACAGTACAATTTCATATTCCTTAAGCTAATGGAGAAACTCCTTTGTCTCAAAGCAAGCCATACACTAGCTTTTTGAACACCCACTATCTTCATTAAAGACCTGTGACATCCAACTCTCAATCTACGCTCCACCTACACCCAATCAGCATGCTTCTACTTGCTACATCAGTGTTTATACTTTCTGGTGTATTAGCTGTTGCTCCTACAGTGCTGAATCAGTAATGCTGGGTGCTGTTGTGGTAGTGGAAAATGTATGTATTCCTATGACTGCGTTAAGTCGTATACAAAGAGATGTTGTTTCTGAAAGCTCTTTTAGCCACAGATCCTTAAAAAACAAACCAGAAGGCTGTTAATTTTAAACCTTTTTAAATAACAGTATTTCATCAAGTACCAAATGAACCTTTGTTCAGAGGGGATATACATGTTTTCATTCCAGAAAAACTCTGGTTAGTAAAGAGCATGTATGCCACTGTGGAAAGTGCCATAGATCAACTTCATGGCTTTCCTGAGCAAAGGTAAGCAGCTGACTACTAAAGGCCAAAGTTTTAACTATGAGATTTTACTACTACGTAGCATTTCCTGATACCAAGTTCTTTTCTTTGCGCTTTTCCATTAATCTTTGTTAAATTTACTGATTGTACCAAAATACATATGATGTTCTTTGATTATAAGGTCTAAAAATGATTTCTCTCCACAATATCCCCAGCTCATTCTTAACTCCCTTAACTACTAAGAAGCCTGGAAGCAGCATATGCTTTACGGTTTTTGCCTTCCAATTTGTATCTTTTTCTCAACTTGCCCATTACTTTAAGGTAACTTGTAGAAACGCCGTATCCTTCAGACTTCTGCCCCTTCATTGATTTTTGGATTAAATTGTCCAATGTACTTAAAAGATACCTAGGGTGCCTAGAGTTATTTTAAGAAGCAAGAATAGAAGCGCTCACATCTTTTCACTACGATTTCCATTACAGCTGTTCTTCGTCACAACAGCATGGTTTATCTTGAAAAGAGAATAGAGAGACCTAAAGAATTCAAATGGAGCCATTAGTGTACTATAAATGGCAGTGGCAAAATTTGCCAGCTAATGGTAGCAATATGCGGAAAGGAGAAAGCACGTGAAGTAATGTTCTGCTTGAGGTACAGGCTTGTGGTCTCCTATGAGCTTCTAAGGCTTTCTTGGAGAGCATCAGTAAGAATCATGTATCCTCTGATAAAAAGGCCTGTGCTGGTTTTGGCTGGGAGTTAAATTTTCTTCACAGTAGCTAGTATGGGGCTATGTTTTGGATTTGTGCTGAAAACAGTGCTGACAACCTGGGGGTGTTTTCATTATTGCTGAGCAGTGCTTGCACAGTCAAGGCCTTTTCTGCTTCTCACCCCATCCCACCAACGAGTAGGCTGGGGGTGCACAAGGAGTTGGGAGGGGACACAGCTGGGACAGGTGACCCCAACTGACCAAAGGGATATTCCAGACCATACGACATCATGCTCAGCGTATAAAGCTGGAGGAAGAAGGAGGAAAGGGGGGACGTTTGGAGTGATGGTGTTTCGTCTTCCCAAATAACTGCTATGTGTGATGGAGCCCTGCTTTCCTGGAGATGGCTGAACACCTGCCTGCCGATGGGAAGTAGTGAATGAATCCCTTGTTTTGCTCCGCTTGCGTGCCCGGCTTTTGCTTTACCTATTAAACTGTCTTTATCTCGGCCCACAAGTTTTCTCACCTTTCTGATTTTCTCCCCCATCTGACCAGGGTCCAGAGAGGAAGTGAGCACGCAGCTGTGTGGGGCTTAGTTGCTGGCTGGGGTTAAACCATGATAATGCCCTGGGCCTGAAGACCGAAGAATAGAGCTACTTCATAAAGTTCTGACATTCGCTGACAATTATTTTCTCCTTTAATACAATTTTGCCACTGTCCTTTTCATTTATAGTGTGGGAGAGAGCCCTGTTATGTTTTTAGTCTCCAATCTCCAGGTTAAGAGTACAGACTCTGCCAACTGACTTTGAGTTGGATGGAGTTATGCCAGGAAGAGACATGAGTAAGGTTTAAAATGTGTAGACTTAAAAAAAGAACTATGCTTCTCAGTGTAAAACACCCAAACCCTCATGTAATTTGCTATATACTTTAAAGGGCTAAGGCAGATCTGTCTTTGTATATTATTGGGCACCAAGCGCTGACAAGGACTTCCATTCGGGTGGTCTCCTGCTTCTTTCTCTAGTTGCCCTCCTACAACATAATCCAGGCCACTACAAGTGAGAGTTTAATGCTGTTGCTTCTCAAGATTTTTATTCGATTGCTAACTCTGTAATGACAACAAATAAAACTTCCACATCCCGTTTTCATTTACAAAATTTTTGACTTTACTCTCGAATGTTAAGTAATAACCCATGTACGTATTTCACCTCAACGCGAACTTGTGTAAAAAACTATTTACAGGCTGGAAGGACCTTTGTAACATCATCAAGAGGGAAGAGAAACTACTGTTGCCCATAAACTATTGAAGTACTTACTGCAGTGATTCCTGGCTGCAGTTTCAGTTTCAAAGCATCTTAAGTGCTTTGATGAGTCCCTCTGGTGAGTCTGCTCGCCCTGCACGTCAGACGATCCTGTTACCCCGCCAGGTAACAGCCTGAATGCTTATGCACGTAAAATCGGCTCTCACGGGTTCAGGGGTTCATGCGTGCCGTTGCTTCAGGCTGAGAGCTGCTTATTTCCTACAGCAATGAGACACCCGTAAAGCGGTGTGAGAAGCGTCTGACAACTGCCCAGACCGACGCCAGCTACGAGTCGTTGTGGGGTGGGGGAGAAGGTCGAGCAGCGCACCTGCAGCGGCCACAGTGGACCACAGGGGAGGCACTGCCGCGGCTGCAATAGCTAGGCCCTGCTGCAAGATGGCGGCCCTCCAAGCCCGCCCTACGTCCGCCTGCCTCGGCCAAGATGGCGCCGGGGCCCCTCCCCTCGCCTAACGGCCTCTCCGCACGCGGCAGGCCGGGCGCGCGCCCAACCGCCAG
>VYZV01038531.1:3270-16420 GCA_013401275.1 Pandion haliaetus | reverse complement strand
CTGAATGACAATAGCGAAAGGTAATAGCACGAAGTGAATTTCTGCTCCAATAGGAATTTCTGCTCAGCACGTGGAAATAGGAGGAGAAAGATTAATGCATTGGTTATTTGCCTTGAGTGAGCCAGCAAAGTAATGCAGCCAAGAAATGTGAAAGTTGTCCCAGGATGTAACAGAAAAGCATTTTCATTGGATTTAAAAGTCTAAGGTGTGTTTTGTGAGGCATTGGTGAGGTTCCAGATGAGAGTGTGCTTCTGGATGGTCAAAAATCCACATTCAAATTGGACTTGATGGACAAGCAGGAGGCAAGAGGATCAAGAGAACAGAGGGCCTGTCACGGGAGAAGCCTCAGATTTGGCTTGCTTGGCTTCTAAAGAAACCCAAATGTTGGATTTTTCCAGGGAAAAAATTCATGTAATACTGGAAGTACTGTAATTTTGCTGTACTATAGAATGCTTGATTTACTGTTAAAATAGTATTACTTCCTGGAATGCTTACATGGCAATATTCGATACAGATCGTAGTGATGGTGATTATTTTCACTGTTGCTTATATATTTCTTCCATGTTTCATTCCAAAACTGTAAGATGATCAGTGCCATCAGCTTGTTTTCTGAAGATTGTACTCTGCTGGAGAGAAAGGCTTGGTAGAGAGGATTACTTTATTCAGGACCTGTTGAGTTGGTTACAGCATTTTTGTGTATTCTATGATGATGATCAACCAACTACAAGCAATCTCTTACTGCATCCCTGGGTCAGCAATGAAAACTTCATTTTGGATCAGTAAGCATAGTGTGGAGCACAAACTCTGCAGGAAGAATACTGTAAATCTGCTCTTCACTTCATTGTGCCTCTTTAATGGCTTTGGAAGAGAAAGGAACCCTGTTTAACTTGAATGTTCTTTAGTTCTGAAGATGGCTGGCTGACCTGTTTTTGCTGGCGATGTTTCCTTGCTGAGTTTCTCTGGTTTTATTTAAGCATGTGGACTAGACTGATAGCTTGATGAAGTGATATTTGATCATGCGGCTGCAGATGACTTTTTTTAAAACTCCTGCCAAAGAGGGAGCAGGTTTTCAGAAATGTTTGCAGTTCTTCACTCAGATTTGCATTGTGCAGGGCTTTGTCCCTAAAAGTTCCGTCCGTAAGGCTTAAGCATACCTTGTCCGGAAGCATTGCACGCATAAGAAGCATAGCATGTGGATAGCTGCTCCTTATGATTTGCTTAATCTTCTGCAGTGAATTAAAAGCTGATATGGCTATAAAAAAAAAAAACCCTAATATTTCCTTCCAGGCAGCTTGAGTCTGGGCAGCACAGACCCTTCCTAGTAAGAGCTGGAGAGAGCTTGACTTGGTCCCTTTATACGTGGGAACCGATTAAACCCCCTGTTGTTATAAGGCTGTTCTTTCTCTACCAGCCCCCACATCTACAAAATCCAGCTTGCTCGGGGACAAAGGCAGTACAGAGTGAAGTGAAGCCTTGTGCATTTTCAGAGGACACGTTCCGTAAGCCTCCGTTTCATGGCTGCTATTACAGTAAAGATTTCTGTTGCCCTCAGATAGAATGAAAAGTATTAATTAATTTACAGAGCAGAGCAACAATCTTCATCTGGCTCATCCAAAACCTGAAATGAGTTCAAGAAAGAATACAGTGTGTATAGTATGTGTTGGGTGTGGGTGCAGATGGGGATGGTAACTACTAGAGCTATAAACATGAGCAACTTGAGAGAAGGAAGTTAAGTGGTCCCTGTGCCTCTGCTGTGGTGTACTATTTGTAAATGAGTTTAGAAGAGAAGCTAGTGTGATCCTTTATCTTGCATTTTGGAATTGGATTTATCTACTTCATGAGCTTGACTCAGGACTGAAGCATCACATACTGTGTCTAGTGTAACTGTCAGAAACCTCAGCTGTTTAAAGTTGCTCTTTGTGCTTATTGTGTGTGTTCTCTTTTCAGCTGCTCTTGGTGTACAGCAGCCATCGCTGCTTGGAGCCTCTCCTACAATATACACACAGCAGACGGCATTGGCAGCAGCAGGCCTAACTACACAAACACCAACGAACTATCAGCTAACTCAGACAGCTGCTTTACAGCAGCAGGCTGCAGCTGCAGCAGCTGCATTACAGCAGGTAAAGAAAAAGGAGCGTTTGCTGTTGGCTCTATGAACTTTGACAATATTAAACAGTGGCTTGGTAAAGCCAGTCTTTCCAGGAGAAAAGTAGAATGGGAAATGGTGAACGTTGCAGTATAAACCTGTTTAAACAGTGGGATTTTTAGGTCTACAGCTATCAATAGCTGTATTAATCTGTGAAGGTGGGAATTTTGGCTGTGGAGGTGCTGACTTTCAGCTAGGGAAAGCCTTTTGGAAAAAGGAGTTTTGCGGCACCTAAACTGAGAATCTCAAGTTCCGAGTATCATCCATCACTATATGTATCCTTACTAGCGTTTTGCATGATTTCATACTGTGCCCTATATACTGTGTAAGTGTCAGGCTTAACAAAAATTGCTGATTTTAGCTACAAAGAGCACATCAGAGTCCACTTTAAAGGCTAAGAGTATTTGTTATGAACATAATATATGATGATACTCCTAGTTATGTTTTGTATTAAACGGTTAAATGTGAATAGTTTCTATCTAAAACTTGCTTAGCAGATAACTTGTATTTGGTATTATTGGGGTAATAATACTTCCTGTTTATGAGATATTTTGCTTTTATCTGTTTCAGCAATATTCACAGCCTCAGCAGACTCTCTATAGTGTACAGCAACAGGTTTGTCTGATTCTTACTGTGTACATCGCAAATAACTTTAAAAATAACGTTGATTGTGTGTCTTGTAGGATTTGTCTCCAAAATCATCCTTGTATGGGAAGTTGATAAAGAAACTAATACTTTTTTGTAGTGAAGGAGAGCTTGAAGCTCATAAACTTGGAGAGATGTATCCAGAATGGAAGCCTGCCTACCTTCATGCAAAAAGGAAATTTAAAAACACATATATTCCATGGGTACATGATTCCTGCTGAACTTTGCTCTAAACGGGGCTGTGTATTTTAACTGCTGGAAAGATGCTGTCCAAAAAAGTTCCCTTTTACATATGGTCTTTGAACTTAACAGGATTTTGAAAAAGAATAAAAGGACATGGAAATTACAGGCCTAAGCTTCTCCAGGTGCCAAAACTTTTTTTGGTACTGCTATTAACTTCCAGTTACAAAATGCCCAGCATTTCTGCTTACTGAATAAACCTGGATTATGCAATCTTAAAATTAACCACGTGAGCACAATTTTACGCATGTGCAAACTGCTGAAATGACCAAACCCCAAAGGACTATTAACTGACTCAGATTAAGCAAAAACTCTTACTTGTAAAGAGGAGATAAAATTGTACAATTTCCTTAAGCATATAAAATTAATTTATAACTTTATTTATTTTAAGTTGCAGCAACCTCAGCAGACCCTTTTAACTCAGGTTAGTTTGGTTTTATTGTTTGGTCCTCATCCCCAAACACAGATAATGCAAGAGTGCAAATTTGTGACGCCTTGGGTAGTTTAATGTGTAAAATTAACCAATATGAATGGACATTTTATTGGTACAGGTTTATTTTATGCAGATGTTAAAATATGCATAGCCTTGGTTTCGAAAATTAGTAGCAACCACTTTTCCTTAATCTTGAAGGGAATATGTGTGTTGATTACATTGTAATTTTTTTGTTTGTTTGAACTTCAAGTGTTCAGTTGTTTTGCAGTAAGTAACAAACTGGGAAAATCTTTCTCTCCTTTGAGAAGGAATTTTAACTTTCTGTGTTAACAGTATTGCCGTATGTATATAGAGAGGTTTAAAAAGAATCTTGCTGAGCTTGGCAGGTTTAAAACATGCAACCATTTAGAACACTGTAAGTTGCTCTAGTTCTGTTTTCACTTAACCTTTTAAAAAAAAAAGGTAAAAATAGCTCAATTTCATTGTCTTACTGGGTTCTGCTTTTCTAAGAAGGCAAGCATGTGAATTGTTGAGTTAGGGAAGGGTTTGTGTAGCCTCAACCTTTAGTGACTTCTAACACCACAGTTGGGATATAAATGGAGAATAATCTCTTAAGTGTGTATTCCTAGCAAAGTTAGGAACTTATCTCCTCTTCAGGCCCACTGTATGGGTTACTTGTAGACAATAACACAGTTTTCATTTTTTTTCCTAGACAATGTATGTATTTTGGGGAAGTTGACTTTTTTTTAAAAAAGAAAAGGATGAATAAAGCCAGTCTTCATTCAAAGTAGAAAAAAAGTCATCTTAAAAAAACCAACCAACCAAAAACAAAAACCCACCACAAAACCAAACCAAACCAAAAACCTTCCACCTTCTGAAAATATCTATTCAGAATAATTGCTTTAGAGACATTTTTAACTCCCGTCTACATGGGTAAAGGAACTGTTCCTTGTAGGTGTGTCAGCTGGTTATAAGATTTATAGTTTGCTTTATTTTGCTTACAGCCAGCTGTTGCCCTGCCTACCAGTCTTAGCCTGTCTACTCCTCAACCAGCAGCCCAGATAACTGTTTCTTATCCAGCACCCCGGTCAAGTCAACAGCAAACCCAACCACAAAAGCAGCGTGTCTTCACTGGGGTAGTTACTAAGCTACATGATACATTTGGTTTTGTGGATGAAGATGTCTTTTTTCAACTTAGGTAAGATGTAAATACTTGTCTGCAGGTGTACTGTGATACCCACACTAAATAAAAAGGTTTAGATTATTGCATTCTAATTCTGTAGCTCCACTGAGAGTGCCTGGAGTTAGTATGTTGTTTTCTGTCAACACGGAAAGTCAGATGGTCAAGTAAGTTAATAGACATTAGATCTGAGTTCCTTTGTGAATTTTTGAATTTTCTTAATGCAGAACCCAAAGCTGGGAGACTCAGAAGGTATTAAGCTCCTTATAATATGAAATTGCAGAATTTATGGGTGATTAAATGCATATAACTTGCTACATGCCTGTCTTTAACTCGGTGCTGTTCAGGGAACTTCTGCTTTTTCCAAACTGAAGCAGGTAGTACTTTCACTGAATTTGGTGTAGATGCTCTTCCTATAAGCTTTTTTTAATGAACTTTGTCTGCTTTCTCCCAACTTTAAATGTAACTTGCAAATGTAAAACTAGCTAAATAAGACTCTCATGGTACATTTTCTGTAACATTTGCAGTGCTGTTAAAGGAAAGACACCTCAGGTGGGTGACCGAGTTTTGGTAGAAGCTACTTACAATCCTAATATGCCATTCAAATGGAATGCACAAAGGATCCAGACACTTCCAAATCAGGTATGTGGGGTTACCCAGTCTAACTTGTACTGACTGCTTCTGGTTTAAGCTCACTCAGAACTCATTTTCTCTTCCGCTGTTAGAACCAGACACAAGCTCAGCCATTACTGAAGACGCCTCCGGCAGTTCTTCAGCCCATTGCACAGCAGACTGCATTCAGCGTTCAGGCACAGCCGCAGCCACAGTCCTTGTTGCAGGCACAGATATCGGCAGCTTCAATTACACCTTTGCTTCAGACACAACCTCAGCCATTACTGCAGCAGCCACAGCAGAAAGGTGCTCCTTTAGTGCACAAAGTTTGTTGTGGTCCTTCTGGTGCTTAATGTGTGATGATTATATTTTTGTTTGTCAGAAGACTGAAGTAATAGTTGAAATAATATGGCACGGACCCCATAGAATTTTCAGTTTGAATATACGTCTTCCTGCAGCTATATGCAAGGCACATTGCCTGCAGTAGCTCAAGAATCACGTGGTTAGTGAAATCCCCATGGACTCCTCTTCATATTAAGATTTCACAAGCTGAAAGCAAATTCAATATAATTTTTATTCTGACACTTCCACAGACAAGTTGGGGAGTTGAAAGTATTGGCAGTGTAGTTCTTCAGCATCTTCCGGAGTGTTTAACAAGATGAGGTTTCACACAGTTGTATTGTTAAAACTATTATTTCCATATTTGTGTTTTATTTATTTCTGTTAGCCAAGTTGACATTTGAGAGAAGAAACACTGCTGAACATGGCGAATCTAAAACAAAGGTTGTTCTGGGGTCACTTGAACTTCGAGTGGCTGAAGAATCAGTAATAGGATTGATAGATAATAAGATAAAATTAAGACTTGTGTTACCCACAGTGAAAGCAAGGGGAGAAGATCTTAAGCTATCACCTAAACAGAACTGTTTTGGATAAATGCTTATTACAATCCTTCATTGGTGTTTCGTAGTGTTTGCTCTGTTTACAATCAGCTGGTTAAATGTCTTGAGACAGCAAAAGTGTGTGCAAAACAAATCACTTTTCCAAGAAAAGGCTTAGCTATTTACTGTGATAGCTTCTAAGTGCTTAGATTATATTAGCTTCCATCTTAAGAAGATGGTTTTTAACCAAATTCAGTTGCTATAGTCTCAGTTTGCATCAGTGAAGAAAAGCAGTCTCTTGAATTACTTGGGAGTGGGTATTATTAATAAATAGATTTATTTGACTTTATAGTTAGTTTAGAAAATGTACACAAGCGAAACAACTGTAAAGCAGCAATGTTTGTAAAGTGTAGATAGTTGCCCCCTATTATGTATTGATCTTGTATATTTTTTTCAGGTGGTTTGTTACAGCCCCCTGTTCGTCTAGTTTCACAGCCTCAACCAGCTCGAAGATTAGACCCACCATCCAGATTTTCTGGGAGGAATGACAGAGGAGGAGACCCTATGCCAAACCGAAAAGACGACAGGAGGTATGTTGTAGAAGACTAGACTGTAACCAAAGTGTTCTGTAAAGACCTGTCTTCAAACAGAGCTGAGCTTCTTGCTCCAGAGTGAGTCAGTGATAAACACAAATGGCTTTACCATTAGATATTGGTGAAGAGTTCTTGTCTATCTGAAATGAAGGAATTGCATAATCAGTCTCTCTTTACAAGAGACCGTGTACTGAAATGAACTATGAGGAACTTCACCTCTCCTTTTTGTGAGTCATCTCTGACAGCTCTAGCTTCTGTTGTGCTAGAAAGCTTTTTGCGTTGCCAGCATTCAAAAATATTTGTATCTTGTATGCATTTTTTAAGTCGTGAAAGAGAACGAGAGAGACGTAGGTCCCGAGAAAGATCACCCCAGAGAAAACGCTCCAGAGAGAGATCACCTAGACGAGAGAGGGAGAGATCGCCTCGAAGACCGCGACGTGTTGTTCCTCGTTACACGGTTCAGTTTTCCAAGTTTTCATTGGACTGGTATGTTTATACTGCCAGATGTTTACCTACATCTCACTTCATGTGGGCACAGATTACTGTGAGCCGTGTCAGCACGCGTGTGTGTAGCGAGTGTTAAATTATGATCTTGACTTAAAAGACGGATCAAGTGTGTAATGGCTGAGAACTTTGTATGATAAACTTTTTCTAGGTTCTTTGTTATTTTTGAATGCTACTGAAAAATACCTTTATAACCCTGTTTACTAAGTATTCCCTAAATGCAGACGCCTTAATCGGAGGAGTGTTTAGTAGTTACTTGTTTCTAAGCTTCAATCTATGATACTCTAACTTAAATATATTGCTCTTTAAATTTTATATACATAGTATTAAATACACCATGGTTGTATTTCCAATTAGTATACCTCTTAATTATGTGCTTTATTAACGGTGCTCTTATTGCTGTATCTTTCAAATAATGTTGTTTATTTCAGCCGTAGCTGTGATATGATGGAGCTGAGGAGGCGTTACCAGAACTTGTATATACCAAGCGATTTCTTTGATGCTCAATTTACATGGGTGGATGCTTTTCCTATGTCTAGACCATTTCAGCTGGGAAACTACTGTAATTTCTACGTAATGCATAGAGAAGTAGATCCTATAGATAAAAACGCTGCTGTCCTTGATCCACCTGATGCTGATCATCTGTACAGTGCAAAGGTTTGTACAGGTTTCCAGTATTATGACTATTCATTAGAAATCTTTTTTACCAATAGAGTGAAAAAGTGAGTATAACGGAACTGAAAGTATTCTACAGTGATTTGAGCAAAATACAGAGTTTTAAGCTTTTTGGTAAAGAGCTAGTATGTAGAGCTTGAAGAATCATGACTGAAATTCAGTTTGTCTTTCTGTTACTAGGGCTGTCCTAAGTCTTGTTTTTACTGAGGTCTTTTCCATTCGCTGCACCCAGTTGCACTGATCTGATTATAGGAAGGAAAACCAGCTCCTGCAAGATCTCGGAATGTATTTCTTAGGCAATTCATTCTGAGTAGTTAATGGAGTCCCCGCCGCTTTTTTTATTTTTTAAGGGTCCTTTCTATGCAGTTTGTGCTCTTCTGTTTAGTGACATTTTCTTTTTTCTTTCAGATTCATCTCAATATTTATTACTAAGTTGAAAGTAGATTGAGCATATTGGGATTACCTAAATGTCAAAAAACGCTGCGCCAAGGGCTGTAATGATGTATAATAGACCTCAGTGTCAAAAAGTCTTTCTAAAACCTGTTCCATTTGAAAGCTCTTTCATTAAAATAGGTGTGAGATTTCTAGGTCAATCTGTTTAGAAGTATGTCATGTTAAAGATGGGTTTAGAAACAAAACTGCCTTGAACCCCGTATTTCTGAAAGACTTAACTTCTGTGTATAAAAACTTTGAAGCCTTGGCTCAAGTATCAGACATACTGTTTTTTCCAGTCTATTGACGGGGAGCAAGAGCTCTCTTTCAGAAGGTTAAACTTAAAAATATATTCAGTAACTGAGGAATAGCATCCTGTTTCATAATATTAACCTGTTTAGGATGTAAAGCAACCTTGTTAGATTTGACTGGGCTAATGGGACGCTATGAGGATGCAGATGAATGTGTTGGTCAGTTCTCTTGCAATTGTGACAAAATGGAAGGAGTCAGTCACTGAAACCAAAAATGTACTCAGTGTGCTTCTTGGTATCAGGTATTTGGCATATAGTGATAACATGCGAAGCATGTCGCTTTCATATGCTTTCAGTTTGTTTTTTTTTAATAAGACCACATGTTGCATCCATATGGGACAGAGGGAAGTTGGTCCTTGGCAGATACTTTAATGTGCAGTTCTGCAATTTTATTTCACCTTTACTTGTTCTGAATTTTTTGTGACATTAAGGAAAAAGTACTGGTATGTATGTGTTTGCAAGTTGTGGTCATTGTTTACCAGTCATAGTGGGAGACCTTCACAAGACTGATCTGACTTACACAACAGGTGATGTTGATGGCTAGTCCTAGTATGGAAGATCTCTATCACAAGTCATGCGCTCTGGCTGAAGATCCCCAAGAACTTCGTGATGGATTTCAGCATCCTGCTAGACTTGTAAAGGTAAATATGCTTCAATGCCAGACACTTCTGGCAATAAAGGTTGGTTATAGAGCTTTTAAGTATTTGTTGATAAGGGAGAAGTTTGTAGGCAGCTAAACGATGGCTTTGCTTTTCCTCTGAGGAGACCTAGTTTATATGTCAATTCTTTTTGCAGTTTATAGGAGCTCCATCTTCACTGCTTTTGTATTTACTGTTTTGTTCAACTTAGTTAAACAATAGACATTTGGAGAAACCTATATTAATTACATAATAATTAACTTTGTTAGCCTTTTTTTACAAGCACTTAGACTTTTTTTTACGGACTCAGCTTGTGAAGAGAATACAAATGAAGCAACAGTTACGTAACCATTGTATTAAGTGAAATTTAACTACTGTTAAACTGAACAACCTGTAAGTGCTATGGTGTTTCAGGACAACGCAGACTTGTTTTCCAATTAAACTCCATCATCTTAAAGCAAATGGGAGGATTTCAGTTTATAGATGTAATGCTCTTGTGGTCTTATCTTTTGTGGCTTTGCTTTATCACTTTTTAAGCAGGAATGTCTATAAATGTATATTGGAATTAAGACACCACTTAAATTAGTATCTGTTTGTCTTTTGCGTTAGCTTTTAATTGCAAAGGAACAAGCCTATACCAATAAAGAAACTTGATGGAAAGTCTTGACAACAAGAATGAGTGATGATGTTTTAAACCTATTCCATTTCTGAAATAATCTGTGGAAAAAAACAACTGAACTCTTTCTTGACTGACTTTCATTTTCAGATTTCAAAATAATGTGACAGTTTACTCACGGATTTCAGTGTATGTGCTATGAAATATTCTTTGCACTTTGGGAAAATGACTCTTTACCCCTAGCAGGGGAACATTCAGAAGACTCTTTCTGTCTAGTTTTTAGTGGGTATGAAAGGCAAAGATGAAGCTATGGCTATTGGAGGACACTGGTCCCCATCACTGGATGGACCTGATCCAGAAAAGGACCCTTCCGTGCTGATAAAGACGGCTATTCGCTGTTGCAAGGCTCTTACAGGGATTGACTTAAGTGTGTGCACACAATGGTAAGTACTGTATTGCAAAGCGAAGTACACTGTAGAAATAATTGTCTGTTACCAGGAGTTTAAAAAAAAAGGTGGAAAAACCTCTTTGTCGGCTGCTCTTGGTAGTGCAGGTAAACTACTCAAAGGATGTTCTGTTTTGTAATAAGCTTGATTGGTGCCAACTGTGCTGAATACTGCATTAAGAACTAATTAAAAATTCTGGATTTATTTTGACATGCTGTAATTTTTAATGAATGTGCGTTGAAAATATTTTTCATTTTGTGCATAGCTGGAGAAGATCGTCAAGAGAACTTCATTTCATTGTTCTTTTGTTATAAATAAATAGCCGTTCGTTATATAGCCATATTTTCTCTTGGTGAGTTTTTGTCCTGTGTTAACACTCATTGCAGTTTTACTAATAGCAGGAAAGTCTATTGTCTGCTAAATTTAAAGTGCTTCAGCAACTTTTATTTGCGCATTAAACCTATGTGTGCTAAACAACAAGTTACATAAACAGAATTTTGTTGGTTTTCTTCCTTTTCAATTGTGATACCTGTTTACAAATGTGCCAAAAGAGAAAATATGGCTTCCATAATTTTTTTCTTTAGATAAACTTCAAGGTCTTGCAGCAAAGTTTCTTTACTTGATGTGCTACAAGTGATCTAGGCTCTTTAAAATGTATTGTAGAATTTTTTTTCCAACATGCTTCTTCCCTTGCAACAGGTACCGTTTTGCAGAGATTCGCTACCATCGCCCTGAGGAGACCCACAAGGGGCGTACAGTTCCAGCTCATGTGGAGACAGTGGTTTTATTTTTCCCGGATGTTTGGCATTGCCTTCCCACCCGCTCAGAGTGGGAAACCCTCTCCCGAGGATACAAGCAGCAGCTGGTCGAGAAGCTTCAGGGTGAACGCAAGGAGGCTGATGGAGAACAGGCACTGAACGCTAATCCCTTTTTCTATTTCTGCTTCTCACAGGCACAGGAACACAGGCACAAAATGCACACCACATACTACACAACATACATATACATAGGAGGAACATAACTGGTAACAATGACTGGTAAACCAGCTTTCAGCAGTGTAGTGAATGTTGTTTTTTATTTTTATTTCAGCTAGTTCACTAACTTTAAATGTGTATGCTGATATCACAAATGGAGTTAAATTGTGCTTATGATGCGCAGAAAATTTTTTACCGTAAACGTAGTTGCTGGAATCTGGGACCAGTTGTTGAGTGAGATGCAGTTTATGAATAGCTGTCTCTAAACATTTTGCCATTTTCTAAAATTTCCAAATTCTCTCTTGTGGCCAGTTCTAATTGTGATATTTGAAATTGAACAAATGCTAGTCTGAAACATCTGAATTTCAGGCCATGTGGCTGATCAACATCTTGGAATAAGGGAAGGTCTGACTGAACAAAGAGTAATCTGGGGGATTTAAAATTTGGGGGAAGATCACACACTGTGTGGTTAATGGAGACCAGCAGTGTCTGTGTAACCCCTGTATTCTTTGTGGTGTTGCTTATCACCCTTTTGTGTTCCACAGATCTGGCTTGTATTGGCTGAGTGGCACTGTGATCATTTATAAAGTGGTAGAATGTGTGTGTGAACTTGTCTAAATAATAACTTTAGGAGAAGACTATCTGAAACAGTTGTGACCTTGCACAGATCAGCAACAGAATTTAAAAAATAAACTGAAATGCTTTCAAGCTTTCTGAATGATAATTTCTAAATTTTATTTGTCAGGACGAAGAGGAAAAGGATGATGGGGAAGCTAAAGAGATCTCTACACCTACGCACTGGTCTAAACTGGATCCAAAAACAATGAAGGTAACTAACGCTTTTTCTTAAAATTTCATTCCGTTTTACATTTTCATTTTTAAGGCACGACCCAAAATATAGTGTGTATATACCTTTGAGCAAAAAAACATCAGTAGTGTTTTATCTTCCTTGCTGATTTTATAGGTATTAGATACGATATCACAGTTCACAAGTGTGAATCCTGATTTTAGTAAGTGAATGCAGCTAATTGAAACTATTCTGAACTTCTGAACTTTGTACAATTAAAAGGGTATCACGTATGATACATTAACTGGAAAATGAAAGTTCTGCAGTAATCTGGTCCTATCTGCTTGCATTAAAAAATGTGGGATCTAAAATACTTTAATTTTAGTTTAAAAAGGCAATAATTATACAAAAATGTATGTCAGGAGACATAATAAAAAGTTTCCTTGAAAGGAATAATAGTAATAAATTATTTTCCTGTAGTAAAATCCTTTCCCTGCCCTTCTGAAAAGTTCCTCAAAAGGTATTCTTTGAGGAGAACACAACTTTAAATGCAGTATGTTTTATATATCAGTAAATATTAGTGGTTTTCAGTACAGATTTAAAAATACAGTTGACTTCAGTGCTCTTACTTAATTTTTATTTCACCTTTTCTGCTAATCATGTTTTGCAATGTCACTGGTTGATACCACTTACAGAGCTTTTATTTACCAGGTAAATGACCTTCGCAAAGAATTAGAAAGTCGAACCCTTAGCTCTAAAGGACTGAAATCTCAGTTAATAGCTCGACTGACAAAGCAGCTGAAAGTAGAGGAACAAAAAGAAGAGCAAAAGGAGCTAGAGAAGTCTGAGAAAGAAGAGGAAGAGGAGGAGGATAGGAAATCTGAAGATGACAAAGAGGTTAGGTTTTGGACATGTTTGGTTTAAGTCTTATTAAATATACATAAATACATAAAATATTATCTATAAAATCTGTTTAAATAAATAAATATTAAAAGTACAGGAATATGCCTAGTTGTGTTGGAATTTTGTAGTTCTCGGAT
>VYZV01038529.1:22165-37529 GCA_013401275.1 Pandion haliaetus | reverse complement strand
CCTCGCCGGGGCTCAGGCGCGGTTTGCCCGTCGGGCCCGGGGTTGTCGGTGTGTCGCGTCGGCGGAGCCCTCAACTATCTTCTCCGCTATCCTCCGTGTTCTAGCTCCCATCGCTACCTCCGACACCATCTTCGAGCTGGGCTTCGAGCGGCCGCTGAAGAAGCAGAACAAGGAGCAGGTTCCTCCCGCTTCGGCCCCCGAGCAGCCGCACCGGAAGCAGCACGCGGGGAAGAGCGCAAAGAAGCCGTCGGCGAACGACGCCGGCGTCAAGTCCGGCAAATGCCGCTCGCTGGAGGAAGCCCTGAGAGCCGTGAGTGTGCCCGGCCAGGCTGTGCCCCTGTGGGTTCCCTGCCCGTGGGCTGCTCGTCCCCAGGCTGTCCCATTCCTGCAGGCCTGAGAGCGCCCAGCTCGCTCCCGACCCACACCAGCACAGGAGAGCCGAAGCTCCAGCTGCTGTTGTTCCCCATCTGGTGTTCCAGCAGCCTGCACTCTCCGCCGCTTCGGGAGCGAGAGCCTGTGTGCTCAGGGTGTTGTTAAATCCTGTAGAAGGGAGCAGCAGAAAGAGCGCAGTGCCCTGTTTCGGTGCAGACTTACGGCACAGGTTCATCGCACCTCGGGAGGAGGAGGCTGGCTCCCGCCCCCCAGCCCCTCTGTGCCGGGAGACCCCCGGGGCTCGTTAACACATCCCTGCCTTCTCGCAGGGACGAGCCCTCCTGCCTGCTGGCAGCAGCCCAGGGTGGTCACATTCGCTGTGGGAGTGGAACAAATGGTGCTCAGTGCTTTGGTGAGTGCCGGGCTGGCCTGGGAGATCTGTCTCGTGCTTGAAGTTGTACTTTTGCTGTAGGCACGACACAGAACAGCAGGAGGTGGCTGGAAGGGAATTTCTGGTTTCTTTCTTCACCCACTCCCTGTCTGCTGTCTGGGAGGAATCCTGAGAAAATGTCCTTGGTGAAACCCCCTCCCTGTCTGACCGGCTGAGGCCCTGGGGAGCTGCTTCTGCAGCTCATGCTCCCTGCATTTCAGATGAATCTGTAGAACTTGTTTGTCTTCCTCCCGCCTGTTCTTGTGGTGTCTGAGCATGGACGGGTTTTAGAAAGGAACCCCAAACTGACTCTCTGTTGAGGTAACGCGTCTGCTGGCAGGGCTCTCCCACAGTGGTCTCCCACCCATCGACTCAGCTCCTCACTTTCACCTGAGTGTTGGGTCTCGCTCGTGCCCTGAGCACCTCTGATCTTCTCTGCCGCTGGGGTGGGGGGTTTCCTCCGCTCCCCTGGGCACAAGCACTTCTCCACATCCAGCTTTTGCACATGGAGACAGCTCGGAGCAGAATTAACATGTTATTTCTCTGCGTGTCAGGGCAGATACTCCTCAGGGAGAGCGGCCTGGGGCTGAAGCATGGTTGCCCTGTAACTGCTCTGCACAGCTCAGTAGTGACAAATGCCATTGCGTGACTGTTGCTCTGTCAGCTTCGCTGACAGCATTGTTTCGTTTTTTGACATAGCAGCAGCTATTTTTTTCTTATTCCTCTTTTCAAAATGGTTGCTGAAATAAACATGCAACACAAGGTGCCCAACTTAGATTTAGTAACGTGCTATGGCTGAAATCCACCGTGTACTGAAATGTTAGACTCTGGAAAACTTCAAACAGCCGTTAGTCTTGCTGCATCTCCTAAACTCCCTGAAGTGTAGATAGGGTGTCTCTCCCTGCAAGCTTGCAGATGATAACTGTCAGTTTAAAAGCAGATGATAAGCATGTTTCATGACAGATAACACAGGCAGAGGGAGGTGGGGGGATATAAGCTGCTGTCTGTGCTTGCGGTTTGTCGGTTGCAGGTTGTTAATTGGGTAGGTCTTGATGATCTTGGTTATTTTCTTCTTAGAGGACTGTGGGTGCAGTTGGCTGACGGTGCTGACACAACCCAGCCACACTGGGATAACACTGGGCTGATCCTCACCGAGCTGCAGCCTCGAGCTGTCTCCTGCCCAGAGCAAGCCTTTGACGATGCCAGCGTGCTCCTCGGCGGTTTGCACGGAGCCGCCCAGTCCCAGGCGATGCTTGCCATGGGGCATGCGGGAGTGCAGAGCGGCAGAGCTGCGGCTGGCGTGCCGGCACCGGCGGGAAGGTGGAGCGGGGCTCCAAGGAAGGGAAAGAGCTCTTCCCTGCGGCTGTGCCAGTGCAGCCCGTCCTTCCGACTTCTCTGTTGGCTCTGGGGCTTTTTGCAGCCCCTTTGGCGCCGGGTGCCTGCACTTCCCCATGTGGGTTTTGTTATTCCCCAGTCGCGGTCTTTGCTAATCTGAAGAAAATGTGTTTCCAGTACAAAGCTAAATGCTGTTTCCCAGCCAGTGCTCCCATTTGCATTAGTAGGTGGTGGATTGGGGAGGGGGTGGGTGGGTTTCCATGTGGGCAGGGCAGCGTTCTCGGGATGAAGGTGGGGAGCGTTCCTCTCCGTGCCCAGCAGCCCCTTAGGAACTGAAGTTAACTTCCTGTGCTTTTTGAGCAGTTCTGCACATCCCGGATTGAATTTGTCCGTCTGTCACTTCCAGCTCGACTTGGCAGATCTGCAGAAGGAGCTGGATAAAAGCCAGAGCGTGTTCCCCGAGAACCCCTCCGTCTGGGTGAAGGACCTGGCCAGCTATCTCAACTACAAGCTGCAGGCGCCCAGGAGCGACCCCACGCTCAGCCAGCACCCCCACGGTCAGTGGTGTTTAACCTGCCCCGCTGCTGGGGGATGGCTGCACCCTGGAGCTTTGCTCTGGAGTGGTCTTGTGCTTCACAGAGATGTGCAGAGCCACAGGGCGTGTGGGGCAGGCGCTTCTCTGCGTCTGGGCCAGCTCAGCGTGGTCCTTAAAACCACGCGGAGCCGGGCGGTGGGGTGATGGGGCAGCCGGGCACAGGGAGCGGCATGGGACAGTGTCCGGGAAGAAGCAGTTGACTGCTCCCGTCCTGTCACCCCCAGGCAATCTTATAGAATCACTTAGGTTGGAAGAGGCTCTTAAGACCATCGAGTCCAACCGTCTTGGTCCCAGCAGGAAGACCTGAAGGAGTTCAGTGCTGTATTCTTTGCCAGGTTTATTTTGTGCAGGTTTCTTAAGAGTACGGGTTAAAGGACAGCTCGCTAAAGAGGGGGTTTTTAGAAACATCAGAGCAGACAGGACCAAAACAGTCACAGACATGAAAGGAAAAAAATCTCCTTATTTTCACCTGAGACAAATCAGGTCAAGCCTGTCCCACAGTCCAGGCTTGTTCCCTGTGAACTGAGACGTTTGGGCTTTTTCTTTGGTTTTTTTTCCCCCTTCCAAACAGGTGTGTTTTCCTGGGCCAAAACTGTCTTGGGAAACTTGGTAATAGAGGAGGCACAATACTGCTGTTCTTTATTCAACAAATAAAATGGGGATTATTTGCTTAATTCTGTGATATCACTACAGTTGACTTGCCTTGATTACAAAGACAATGAAATTGTGTATGCAGCTGGCAAATTAGAGACTTTCCCTAGTCACCCCTCCTCGTAAGGACCCATGACCTGTACCTACTATTGTGGAACTCAGGAATCTGCTCGCAGGTATCTGCACTCATCTTTAAAGGGGGTATTCTGGCTGGATTTCCCTTTTCTGCATGACCTGTTGGTCTACACTTGCTTTGAGCACTTTTTGCTAGGGGTGGCAATGGGTAAAAGAGCAGAATATCTTCTCAACACCCATGTACATCCTGCAGTATCAACATTTAACAGAAAGCAATCCTTTATTGCTGCATTAGATGCATCTAATGTAGAATAACTGAGAAAAAAGCTACTTGTTGACCATGTGGCGTATGAGAGCAAGTTGCTTCTCTGCGACCACCTTGCACACTGGGCCAGCTTCTCCTTGCAGCTAAAAGTCTCCCAAACTGGCACTCGCTAAACTCTTCCTACTCCTGTGTTGGCTCCAGACTATCCATACTGCCTCGTGAGCAAGGAGCTGAAGAACATCATCAGATCCCTGCTGGGAAGGTCGTCCAGCGTGCTGGAGCTCTTCTTCGACCACTGTATTTATACCATGCTACAGGAGCTGGATAAAACCCCAGGTAAGACGTGGTCGGCGCGGGTCTGGGGCACCGACCCACCCGTTGCGCTGTGTTAGTGTGGCAGTTCTTCTACAAGGCAGTCTGGTGCTGAGGTTTTCTGACCGCGGGGATGCTGCTCCTCGTCGCCTGTTTTAAGAGCTCTTCTGAATTCCTCTGCAGAGAAAGCAAGGTGGGAAACTCCTTCTGCGCATCTTGCATGCTGTGAGGGGCTGTTCCTGCCCAGGTGGCTTGTCAGTGATGCAAGATGCTGCTGAGGCCGTGGGGTTTTGGGCTGGAGGAGCCAGAGCAGGCGTAGCTGGGTGTGAGGTACGAGCCCATCACGGTGCTGTCAAGGGGAGAATTGCAGACCGAAGGGTGCGTGGTGGAAAATGCCTTTGCGAAGGCTTTCACATTGCAGCGTGTGTTGCTGCAGCTTTTAAAACGGGGCTGTTTGGCCCTATGAAACTTGGTAAAAGCTGGTTTGTCACTGTGCTGCAGTAAAGGTGCTTCCTGCGAAGCGAAGGGTCCTGTCTGAGCTGCTGTGCGGGGAGCAGGCGGCTGTTTCTGCCCTCTGAGCAGAGCACACAGATGCCCGGCGGTGTTGGCTGGGTCTTCGGGCAGCCAGAAGCAGCGTCCTGAATGATGGCGGTGGCCCGCTGCTTTCAGCAGAGTACAGACACAAACCCCAAATGCCCGTGTCCGTACATCCCCAGCCATGCCAGCAGGTGCTGGCAGCTTTAGCAGCAGCACCCAGGTACCGCTGGTTCCCAGCCCCCACCTCTGCTGTTTCCTGTGCTGAATGGCCGGTGGCCCCGCGTGTGGTTTGTTTCCATCACAAAACCTGTCTGCCCGATCAAAACAACAGGACAGGAGTAGCACGAAATAGTTGTTAGCAAATGGCCGAGGTGCTGCATCGCTCTGGGAGCCGTGTTCGTATGTAATTCGGGAAGATGCTTGGCTGTCGGTGGAGCTACCGCGGGGTCGGTCTGTGACAGGGAGGACTGAGGGGCTCCCCCGGGTGCTGCGGTTGTGCTGGCCTCTTCTGCCACCGCCGCTGCCCTTGCAGCGGCCCCACCGTGTTGTGGGCTGGTGTGGCCGGTGCATCAGGCGTGAAAGCTGTGCGTGCCCCAGGGGAGGGTCGTGCAGCAGCGGGTCTGTGCCGGAGAGCAGGACCGGCCCGGGGAGCAGCCAGCCCCCGCCGTGGCCACGCCACCCGTCCAGGGGATGGGGTTGCTGGACGGCACCTGAGAACCACAGGGGTCCCCTGAACGCTCCTCTGTTGAACATGAACAAGGGGGAAACGAGCCCTCAGAAGCTCCCAGACTTGGGGCCATGACTGTGCCTTCCTGCTGGGATGGCTTTAGGAAGCTGCTGGTGGGTTTCCGAGGGTCTGTGGGGTCTGTCCTGTTTCTGCGGGCTGGAGCCCTGCAGCTGGGGGTCCCAGGCAGAGGGTGGGTTGGGGGCAGCCAAGGAGAGAGCAGGACCCACGCCGCTGTGGTGGGGCTCGTGCCTGGAGCTTGTTAGCCAGTGAGCAGGACAGGCCTGCGCAGAGGGTCTCATCACTCCAACACACACCTTCTCGGGGTATCGCAGCGGAGGGAGGCATGTGAAGCGGCCCATGGCTGAGAAGGCCCCTTCTGTGCTCTGTTTCAGGTGAGTCTTTGCACGGGTACAGGATCTGCATCCAGGCAGTGCTTCTGGACAGGCCCAAAATCGCCACGATGAACCTGGGCAAGGTGAGCTGGATACCTGAGTTTGCAGGCACTTTCCAGGCAGATGCAGTAAACCCAGCAGTGCTGCTGCTCCTCCTGCCCCAAGGATCCCCTGGCACGGCTGGACGATGAGCATCCGTCCCCGTTAATTGGAAGCCCTTTGGGACCTGTCGGGGTTGTCCCGCTCACGAAGCCCTTGTGCCTCCCTGTGTTTGTAACACATGCAGAGGGACCGGTACCTCCAGTATCTGCCCTCTTCCCCAGATCTAAGCGCCAGTGTCCCGCAGTGTCTTTTCTTTAAAGACCTTGTCCAAAGCTCACGCTCCCTCTCTGCCGCACGCTCTGTGCTCTGCCGCTCTCGGAAGGAGCGGGACACGTCTGCCCTTGGCTGTGCTCGGCAGTCAGGCAGCAGTGGGACAGGAATGAGGGTTTCTGGGGTCCAGCTCCTTCGAAGCAAGTGGCCGAGAGGGTGATGGTGGCTGTGGCTCAGCTGCTGTTCAGCACCGTGTGGTGCCGGCAGCTCTGCTTCCCCAGGGCTGGGGTTTGGGGTTCCACCTGCCCCCAGCTGGCACGGCTCCTGGCCTCGCCTGGTGCTGAGGGTCCCTCCTGGGGGGCCGGGGGCTCTACCCCACGCCGGGGGCTGCTCCCTGCCAGGCCAGGCAGCCCAGGGCCCGGTGGATCCACTGCGGTCCTGTGGCATTGGTGGCCCCATGAGGTGACACGGCAGCATTGGGGTGGGACAGGCAGAGGCTCTTCTTGACTAATGTGTCTTGTCTTCCCACCAGTACTTGGAGGTGTTGCGGTCCCACCAGAACAGGCCAGCAAAATGCCTTACTGTCCTCTGGGCACTGGGACAGGCTGGATTCACGGATCTCCATGAGGGCCTGAAAGGTGAGAGCTGGGAGCAGCAGGCTGGGCACGTGTGCCTGCCGAGGGGGCTCCCCCTCCCCTGGGGAGCAGGAGGAAAGCCAGGGCGGCCCCCCGGTACTGTCTGTGCATCTCCACTCCCGCTGGTGTTACTGCTCGGGTGCGTGGTCTGCTTCAAAACATGCCATCCTGCTGCTGAAATGCTGGAGAGGAGGATGCAGCGCCTGGGGGGGCCCCAGGGGCGAACTGTCCCAGGGGGATGCCTGGGAACTGGGGTGTCTGCAGCTGCTGCGGGTACCACCCGGTGAGGGCACACCAGGCCTGACAGATACTCGTTTGGGAGCAGAATCACAGAATCATTTAGGCTGGAAAAGACCCTCAAGATCTACAGGAAAGACATTGAGGCGCTGGAGCGTGTCCAGAGAAGGGCAACGAAGCTGGTGAGGGGCCTGGAGCACAGGTCTTGTGAGGAGCGGCTGAGGGAACTGGGGTTGTTCAGCCTGGAGAAAAGGAGGCTGAGGGGAGACTTTCTCGCTCTCTACAACTACCTGAAAGGAGGTTGTAGTGAGGTGGGGGCTGGTCTCTGCTATCAAGTAACTAGTGAATAGGACGAGAGGAAATGGGCTCAAGTTGCGGCAGGGGAGGTTTAGATTGGATATTAGGAAAAATGTCTTTACTGAAAGGGTTGTCAGGCACTGGAACAGGCTGCCCAGGGAAGTGGTGGAGTCACCATCCCTGAAGGTATTCAAAAAGCATGTAGACAGGGCACTTCATGCCATGGTTTAGTGGTTTAGTGGGCATGGTTGACGGTCAGACTCCATGATCTTAAAGGTCTTTTCCAATCTAAATGATTCTATGATAGAGTCCAACCAAGTGGTGGTGTCCCCAACGCTGTGGTGGGGCTGGCTCAGGGTTTGCTGACTGGCATGTTGGTGCTTGCTGGTCCCGACAGCTTGTTATGTTTTGTGCGTGCCTTCATTCCTTGGCCATATATGTTAAAGGCTGGTCACCGTCACAGAAGGGGAGCAACTTATGCTGAAGTGTGTTTATAAAGGCACAAATACTCAATGTTTAGAGTGGTGATGTTGTAGAGCTGTGTGAAGTGGTTAATTATTTCTGGGGAAGCTGGAGATGTCGCAAGCAGCAGGTTGCTTACAGAAGGGCGAGTTCAGATCTCGTGCCCGACCTCAGCGGCCCCTCTGCAACGACAGAAACTGCCCTTATGGCATCTTGTCTCTGGAGAGCATCTTCCCCCGGCTGGGACAGGGAAACGGCTGGATCCCAGGAGGAACCATCCTGCCTGGAAAGACAGGGAGCATGCTGCTCTGCCATTCCTCTGAGAGCAGGTGAGGTAGTGCAGCTGCCCTGGAGCCCTTCCTGAGGGATCTGTCTGTCTGCTTGCCTGCTGGGCATTTTGAGTGGGGGAACGAGGTGGTGGTTTGTCCTGGGTTTAAATATATCTGTGGTCCTGGCACCCGAGCGTTCCTCTGCTTTTCAGTTGCCACTTGCAGACCCGAGGAGCGCTCGTGCTGATGGAAGGAGCGCGCGGCTGGGGAGCGCTCGGTGTCGCCTGGTGCATGGAGGCATGGCAGGAGCCCTCCTGCTCCCCGATCTGACCGCTGCCTCTCTCCCGCAGTGTGGCTCGGCGTCATGCTTCCAGTGCTTGGGATCAAATCTCTCTCCCCATATGCCGTTGCCTACCTGGACCGTCTGCTGATGTGAGTTACACCTCGCTTTCATTATTAGGGTATCTTTGTGGAATGAACGCCTGCCTGGGCTGCTGGGTGCGCTCTGACTTTGTGTCTGCATTGTGCTGGTGGAAAAAAACCGAGTGTCCCTGTGCGTGTGCATCTCTGTGTGTGTGTGTGTGTGCCCTGGAGAGCCTGCAGCAGTGGGCTTGCTGTGCAGGTTAGTTTGTCTGAGATCTTTGGTGGCTGCCTGTTGTGTTGGGTGTCCAGACAGCATTTGTAGTGCCTCCTGACCGCCTCTGGTGCCTCGATGGCTGGTGGTTCCACTATGGCTCTATAGAAGAGGTGGATTTCTGCACGGGTTTCCTCTCTGGCCCTGCTGGTGCCTTTCCTAAAATGGGGAGGGAAGGTGCTGGTGGTGGAGGGGAAGCAGAGCCCTTCCCTGGCCAGCCCCGGTCACCTCCCGGGGGCAGGCGAGCGGCTGAGCTGCCCCTCGGCTCTGAGTGGGGCGGCAGGACTGGCTGCTCTGGTGCCGCAGCTCGAGGCCGCGGCAGCGCTGGTGTGACCGTGTGCCAGGAACAGTCTTCTCCCGTGCCTGCGCACCTCATCGCCTGCCCAGTGTGCCTGGGAAAGCGGCTCCGCTCTGAGCGCAGGTGGTGTCCATGCCCGGAGGGATGGCACTCTGAGGAGCAGGGTCCCCGTTGCTGCTAGCTGTTGCAGCGCACAGGCGTGTTGGGGTTCCCAGCTGCAGTGAGAGGTGCCAGCAGCATCTGCTGTTGCAGGCAGATGAGCTTTTCCCTGCAAGGAGAAGGGGGGTGGCATTTGGCTGAGGGTCGGGACAGGCAGCTCTGCTGGCCTTTGGGTGAAGGCAGCCGCCGTCTGGCGTTGCTGCCTCGGCACGGTGTAAGGAAGCTGGGCGTTACCACGGCGGTTCCAGTGCCCAGGGTGGAAGAAAGTCTGGTGCCGCACAGTGCAGGTAGCTGACATGGAAATGGAAAAGGTCAGGAGCGGTTTCATGGTGGGCACCAAGGGGCACCCACTGCCCTTCCAAAGAGTTCAAGACCTTTTATTTAAGGGGTCTTTTTTACAACTTCACTGTAACAAGAATGTTGCATTTGGTTTTGCTGCAGGCGTTTATGGAGGTGCATTGAGCCAAACTTCACAGTTCATCCTGATCTTTCTGAACCTTTATTTAATTAGTTTTCTCTAATCTGGTTTCTCTTCTCTGACTGCATTTCATTTACCAGCAACCACAGTCACAGGCCTGCCAGACCTGTTGTTTGCAGCTTCTTGGGAAGGAAAAAGACCACATGAACCCTAGTGCCTGACACCAGCAGCGGGTGCCAACACTGCCCCTCGCTCTGGTCACTGGAAGCGGCTCCCACAAAGCACTTTTTGTCCTCAGTGTGCTTTGGCAATGGGGCCACAGCAGGAGTGTGGGGACACCGAAAGCACCAAGGGCCAGGGGGCTGCTTGGCTGCTGTGGCGTGGGGAGGGGGCGGCTGTCCCCTCTCGGCCCCCTGAGGCTGCCTGCCTTCTCCCAGGGGTGTGGAGGCAGCTGCCTGCATCCATCCTGTCTGGCCAGCTGCTGCCGGGATGGAATACGGCCCCTGGAGCCCGGAGCTGACTGTGCAGGGCATCTCTGAGTAGCAGCGAAGGCAGATGACTGTGGTGGCCAGAAACCACCTGCGTGTACCTGGTTGGTGTGTCCCGCTGAAGGGAAACCGCTGGTGCCAGGGGCAAGGGCAGCCCTTCCCTCCCGGGCTGCGTCCGTCCACCAGCACATCTGTCACGGCTCACGGAATTTTTCTGCTGCGCAGGATGCACCCGAACCTGACCAAAGGCTTTGGTATGATCGGACCCAAGGATTTCTTCCCCCTCCTGGATTTTGCCTTCATGCCCAACAACTCGCTGCCGCCCAGGTATGCCGGCACTCCCCCCAGCACCCCAGCGTGGGCTGCACTATGGGCCAAACGGCCCAGTCGCCTCGCTGACCACTCTCTGCAGCCCCGGTGCCATCTCCCCTCAGCCTGCAGGAGCAGCTGCGGCGGCTCTACCCTCGCCTGAAGGTGCTGGCGTTCGGCGCAAAGCCAGAGACGGCACTGCACACCTATTTCCCCTCCTTCCTCTCCCGAGCTACACCGAGCTGCCCTCCTGGCATGAAGAAAGAGGTGAGCTTTGAGCAGGGGGCTTATGGCCGCCGGCCCTGCGTGACCCCTGGTCCCAGCCTGTCACCGCGTGGCTCGGGGCAGCCTGGTGCACCAGCAAGGAGGGACAGCCGAGTGGGTCCCATCCTCCCTGCCCGACCCGCTGCGGTGGGTATGGGGCTCTGCCGTCGGCTGGTCCGGCTCCCCGGCATTGCCGGGTACTGGCTGCCCCTCGTGCAGGCTCGGCTCCCCCATGTCGGAAGCTGAACGGGCAGGCGGGTCGGGCAGGTGGGAGCATGTCCCAGTAAGGCAGGGAGTGGGACCTTCCTGGGAGCGGTGAGCGTCAGGTCAGCACCCAGCCCAGCTGGCCTGTGAGGTGCTGGAAGACAGGTCAAGTTTGGTGGTCCCCCAGTTGCCTGGGGAGGGAGGCTTGGGGAGAGCCCGCAGAGCAGCAGCAGGCCGGACACGTGCCGTCACAAGGCAAGGACAGTGATCATGGGTCAGGGTTCCTGCCACCCACACCCAAGGTCTGGGAATGCCGGACCTGTGAGTTTGGTGCCCCAGGAGCTGGCTGGGATGAGAGCAGCAAGCTGGTGGGTTTGTGGGATGGTCAGCTGCACCGCCCTACAGCCTGGGGCACGGTGTGTCCGATGCACCAAACCGAGTGACACGTGTCACACTGGGGGCCAGGATTGGGTGTGATGATGTGCTGCGCGGTCTCTTCCCAGCTCCTGACCTCCATGAGCCAGTGCCTGAGCCGGGACCCCTTGAGCTTCAGTGTCTGGAGGCAGCTGTACACCAAGCACCTCTCTCAGTCCAGGTCGGTTTGTGCCTGCTGCCTGCCTGCTGCTCTGAGCAGGGCCAGCACCAACCTGCTAGCATTTAGGAGCGTGTTAAATTGCTTCTCGGAGCTCCTGACTGAGCCCTGTGTTCTCTTTCCCCCCATAGTTTGCTTCTGAACCATCTGCTGGAGTCCTGGGACAGCAGCAGCAAGAAGGTAGGAATGAGCTGTGGAAAGGAGGAGTTACGTGGAGTGGGGAGACAACATACCTGTGCTGTTGCAGGAGGTCCCCGTGGGACCTGTGTGTGCCCACCCGGCACCGCTCCAGCAGCTCAGCTGGGTCCACTGGCGCGGGCATGTGCCTGCCAGGCTTGAGAGCCAGCGCTTTGTTCTGGGAACAGGCAACGTGCTGCCTGCAGTCAGGCATTTATCTGCTCCCTGACAGAGAGGAGAGCCCCTTTCCCTCTACATGCTGTGACAAGACTCAGATAGTCTGGATTCAGCCCCCATTAGGCCTCGCTGTTCTGGTGCTGTGATGAGTGGGGAGGTCACGCTGGCCACGGGTCAGTGTCCCCAGAGAAGCAGCACAGCTCCTGCTGCTCTGGAGTGGCAGCTAGCTGGGTGCAGGAGCCTGGAGGTGTCCCCACAGCCTGATCCATCCTGCAGGTCCTCGGTGTTTCTGCCCTTCCTGTCTCCTCTCCCTCTGCTCCCTCCTGCAGCCCCTGCGGTGCTGGGTTGTGTGGGCGCACGGTGCTGCCGGCTCGGGGTGCTCGGTGCCGTGACACAGCTCTTGCTTTCCCTAAGGTTCGTCAGTCGCTGCAGGAAACAGTTCGCTCGTTCAAAGTAACGAACGAGGAGCTGGTGGCAAGAGGGCCCAACAGCGGCCAGGACGTGGCCACCTGCGATGCTGCCTGCAAGGTCAGCCCCGGGCAGGGCTGGGACGGGTGGTGCCCAGTGTCAGCCGGCAGCCGGATTTGGGGGTTGTGGTTGGCCTCTCCTGCGACCGGCACGCGCCAGGCCAGGGGCCCCGCAGTGGTGCATCTGCAGGACACGCTGAGGACAGATGGCGCTGGCTTTTGTCCATCCTGCCAGCTGCTTGGCAGATGACACTGGTTTCCACTGGGAAGCCGGGGGTGGGTGGTGAGAGCAGCCGTGAGCACGGCAGCATGCTGCTGGAGGTGCTGTGGCCACACGGGTACCTCCCCGGCCTTGGGAGCCACATGGTGACAGGGCCTCATTCTCCCACTTGCCCAGGAGCTGCTGCGCAAGATGAAGGGCCGGGGCTTCCCCTGGTCACGGCTGCTGCTCGTCCTTCTGGTCTTCTTGGCTGGCTTCCTTCTGCGTGACATCCAGACACACGGCTCCTTCGAGGGTAAGGTGGTGGCTTTGTTCATGGCTCTGTGAGATGCGGAGGAGCGTCCCTGGGGGACATTAACTTCGCCGTTCTCCTGAGTGAAGCCCCTCCACACCCCTACCTTCACCCTGAGTCTGTGTCGCCGGCTGCCCTCGAGCAGCATGGCCCCATCATTCTGTCTTTGAATGGGGGGTGCTTGGGGGGTGTACGTGGGCTGCATTGGACTGGATGTTCTCGGCAGGCTGCAGACAGACCCCTTGCCTGTCCCCTTTTGTGAGGGTTTCACCCACGGCTGCCTTAACCTGGGTTTTCTTTCTGATCGGGAGTTTCTGCCCCTCTTTGTCCCATCTTGGAGCATCTTCCGAGACGTTCTGCAGAGCAGCGCAAGCTGTGCATCCCCGGAGAGAGGCCTCGGGGACAGACAGCGCACAGCTCCTGCAGACCGGGCCAAAGGTTTGCTCAGGGGATGGCTCTTGTCTCTTCCAGCCTCCTCTTCTGCTCACCTGCTTCGTTCCTCTGGCGTCCTGCTGGCCTCGCAGCAAGCCTGGCAGAAGGTCTCCCACTGCTGCCTCGAAGGGTACAGGTCAGTGGCACCAGTGCTGGGTGGCAGCGTGTGTGTCTGCGTGGGTGTGAAGCTGTTCACACAGCACAGGGCGATCTCTGTAGGGAGCACTCTTTGCTGGGGACGTGTTCCCCAGCTCTGCCTGGAAGGGCTTTCAGCTCAGCTCTCGAGTTCTCCTTTTCTCTTGGCCTGTGGCAGCAGCTCCAGGTACCCATGTGCCCCCGTGGCTCCGCCAGCGGTGCCGGGGCAGCCGGCACTGCCCTCAGCCGGCACTCGCTCTCTTCCAGGTGGTTGGAGAGGAGCCTGCCAGTCTACGGCTCCCAAGCGGCGGCCATCCTGCAGCCGCAGCTGGAGCTTCTCTGGGCAAAGAGCGGCGAGGTGGCCCTGTACGCGTCCGAGCAGTGTTCCTCCCTGCTCTCCCGGATCCACGACAGCCTGCCCTGGTTCACTGAGTGGGTAAGAAGGATGTCCCAGCTGCCGGGAGAGATGAGGGATGCTGGCGTGGCTGCAGCCCGTGAGGACTTGTGAGACTGAGGAGCCCATGTCGGGGGTTCCTGCCAGGTGGCAACACCGAGGCCGGGATTTGGGGGGAGAGGCCCAAAGGAGGAAGGCAACGTTGCTGTCGGTGCTTCTGCCCCGGCCGTCGGCTCAAGCGTGCCGGTGCTGGTGGGTCTGGGGCCAGGGAGGCACCGCAGCCAGTCTCTGATGCCATTCTTCTTCCCCTATGGCTACTGCTCAGCCTGGCTGCCTTCCAGCTGCCACCAATGATTCTGTCAGGTCTGAAAGGGAGAGGTCTCAAAGATAACTCGTGAGTTTCCTGAAAATCGGCAGTTTGGTGGAAGAGGGGTGACTTTAGCATCCCACAGAGCAAGCAGCGTGGGTACCGTGTCTCTGCTGTTTGGTGGAGACGTGCTGTGCATGAGCCAAGCGGTGAACGTGGGGAGGGCTTGGTGATGCCAGACTGTGGGGGGAGAGCACAGGGAGGAGGGATTGGGACAGCTTGATTTGGCAGAGCCTCATTCACCGGTAACCAGAGCACCGGGCTCCTCGGGGTATGCAAACCCGGTGCTTGAAGGGGAGGTTGGTGTTAGACCTGCACCATCTTTCTCTGCCCCTGCAGCTCCAGTCCCGGGTCCCGGATTCCCTGCTGCACTTTGCCGAGTGTGTCAGAGAGCTGCTGCTCTTCCTGGTGCGAAGCTGCCTGCTGCCGCTGCTGGAGTGCGTGGCTGCAGCACTCGAGCGGGGCTGGAAGCACTGTGTGGACTCCTGCAAGTAAGCATCCCTGCCGTCCTCGAGTCCCCGGTGTTGCCAGCTCCGGTGGGGCTCTGCTCCCCCTGGAATGCTCTCTGGTCCCAGCGCTGCCCCATGGCTGCTGGGGTGGGGGTGTTGGTCCCTCGGTACAGCAGCAGAGTCTCTCCTGTCCTGGCCGGGGGTGGCTCCTGGTCCTGCTCGGGCAGAAGGGCTGGGACATGGCACTGTGGCTGGTGTGACTGACCTGCCGTCCCCCGGGGAGCTTGTACCCCCGCAGGAGCAGCGGTTGCCCCGTGGGCAGCACAGGCAAGTGCCTCTGCCACAGAACCTGCAGCCACCCTGAGCTCTGCACCCTCTAAAGGCCGGGTGCGCTTACCCCCGTGAGCGGGCACCGCTGCCGGCTCGAGGGGCTCCCGTCTCCCTCCTGGGCTCATAATGCTGGGGCTGGGTCGCCGCTGCTGCCTGCGGGTCTGCCTGCCCTGCAGCCAGCGGGTTTCCTGCCCGTAACCTGTTCTCCTCGCTTTTCTAGTGGAGAAGTGTCGTGGGACTGCATGAGAGAACACCTGACGAGCTTTACCTATTCTTCTTGGATTTACCTGCAAAACACAACCATAGCCGTCAAAAACTGGGCCTTGGCTATGATTTCTGGACAGTGATCTGCTTTCTGGAGGAGTGGGGACACGGTCGTGCCATCTCCCGATGTTCCGGCCACAGACCCGGCATCCTTGGCCACAGGATGGGGATATGGAGGCAGACGCACCTGGGGACTTTGGGCTCAGACTGGGGCTTCTGGGGGAGGTTTTTGTTTGTTTGTTTCCTGGGAAACACAGGTCCAGGTTTTCCACAGCTCTGGCTGTCCCTGTCCCGCTATCCCTGCTCTAGCTCTTGACACCTGCGCGAATGCTCCATTCGGGACGGGGAATCACCATAATTTCAGTTGCTGATAAGCACACACACGCCCCCC
>VYZV01038529.1:8010-21217 GCA_013401275.1 Pandion haliaetus | reverse complement strand
GGCTCGGGGGCTGACCCGGCGCTGCGGTCCCTCCCCAGGTCCTGGTTCTACTTCAGCGTGCGGGGGGGGGCTCCGGGGAAGCTGATCAAGTTGCACATCCTGAACATGAACAAGCAGAGCCGGCTGTACTCCCAGGGCATGTCCCCCTTCGTGCGGACCCTGCCCGTGCGGCCCCGCTGGGAACGCATCCGCGAGCGGCCCAGCTTCGAGGTACGGGCACCGGGGACGGGGGCCTCGGCTGAGGGGCGGTAACAGGTAGGGAGAGGACCCTGCGTTCGGGGGGGGCAGCCCCGGGAACACAAACACCCCTCGCTTACCGGGCCGGGGTGCCCCCCGTGGCGTGGCAGGCCGGGATGGCGCAGGTGTGCGGCTGGTTTGTACTTTGGCAGCCCCAGGGGAGAGGGCAGGGGGGTCAGTGACAAAGCCCCTTCCCAGGGCCGAGCAGTCGGGAGCGGAGGACCCAGCAGCTCTCTCCTCTGCTGGCCAGCTCGGGCTGGGTCGCGGGCACTTGCTGCGTGATTTCCCTGTTGTGTGACAGGGGTGACCACAGAACTGCTCTCGAAGCATGCCTGGTGCTTCCCTTCTTGTTCATCAGTCGTTGGAGTGGCTGGTAAACGGCTCTTCACGGCGGGCCGCACGACCTCAGGGTGCTGATGCCCCTGCGAGGGGAGCCGTGCAGGCTGCAGGGCGGTAGGACAAGAGCCTGGGGAACCAAAGCCAGCAGGAAGAGCTGCGGCAGCAGGTTGACTCTCACACCCCCATTAAAGCTGTTTGGGCGTCAAACAGGAGTTTGCTGGTCCTGGCATTTTCTGTCTTCGGTCTGGGTAGGAGCTGCCTGGGGGAGAGTTACTTGTGGATGCTCTGGGTCGTCCTTGCTCCGTGCACACTGCTGTGGGCAGGCAGTGAGCCCCCCAGCATGCCCCTGCAACCTTCTGACCCACAGAACAGGGGCCAGAGAGAATCTCCTGTCCCCTGATGTAGGACAAGATGATGCTCGATTTGGCCCGTACCAGCACCAGGGAGGGACACAACACACACCTGAGCTTTGCAGCGCTCGTTAACTTTGTGAAGCGTGCTGAAATAGAGTAGTTATTGTTCAGTCTTTGAGTGCTGGCAGGTGGGCACAAGGACAAGAAGGAACCCTCTGGGTTTCCCAGAGAGCTCTGCCCCAGAGCCAGGCATACAGCGAGGCTTCGGCACCCCACCGGGGACACGAGTGCTGCGTGGTGGGGCGAGCAGGGAACCAAAGGCTTTGTAGGAAACAGCCTGGTGTTTCAGGGATCTGAGTGAAGCAGGGTGGGATCTGCGGGGAGCACAGCTTTGATACCCATGCAGTTAGAGAAGCGCAAGTGGCTGCAGGCACCACCTGATACACAAGGGAACCGGTGGCGAACCGCGGGGGCTTGCGGTGGCGAACCGCGGGGGCCTGCGGTGGCTGTGGCTGCCTGGCCTGTGCCCAGGAGGTGGCCCTGCGTGGCCTCGGCCGGCTGCTCCTGGGGCCGTCCCTTTGCTCAGCCTCTGCTTTGTGTCTGTCCCAGATGGTGGAGACGCAGTTTGTGCTGTCCTTCGTGCACCGCTTCCTGGAGCACCGCGGTGCCACCACCTACTTTGCCTTCTGCTACCCCTTCTCCTACACAGAGTGCCAGGAGATGCTGGCGCAGCTGGACGGCCGCTTCCAGGAGTGCAGGCACATGTCTCCCAGCAGGTGCGCACGCCCCCACCCCGTTCCCAGCCCTCACCCGCTTGGCTTTGCCCCCGCTGTGGAAGTGCGCTGTCATCCAGCTCTGGCTGCAGTGGGGTAGAATGTGGAGGGGGGGGGGTGTCTTTTTGCCCCCCACTGCCTCCCGGTAGCTGCCTGGTGCTTGCTCCTCTGGGCCCCAGCTCTGCAGGAGCAGCTGCAGCAGCTTCCCCCGAGCTCCCAAGCATGCGCTTCCGAGGGGCTTCCAGGGGGGCCTTTATTGCTTCAGGCCAGATCCCGCTGTCTTTCATAATGGCAGGTTCCCATCAGGCAGAAGAGGCTGAGGAGGGGCTGTAACAGAACTGCAGCCCTTGGTTTAAGGAGAGGGGGTTCTCGGAGGCCGAGACCTTGTTCGCTCTCCCCCTCCTGGCTGCGGGAAGGTCTGGGCATCTCTCTCCCACTGCTCCCTTCCTCTGCAACTGCTGTCACAGAGGGAGATCTCACTGCCAAGAGCCGGCCTCAGCACCAGGCTCTTCGTGGATCGTGCTAGGAAGCTCCTCTGATCTCAAGAATGTCTTCTTGGAAGTCAGAGGAGAACTTAACACCTGGCTGAGGAGGACAGAGTCAGTCTTGAGGTGTCTCTGCAGATAACTCTGTCCTGCAGCCCCTCCTGGCCCCAGAGAGTTTCCATGCCGCAGGGCTGGCATGATAAATACCTTTTCTTAGACAAGGGCTGAGCAATGGTTTATCGAAAGGGGTTTGTTCTTAAATTGTCACGCGACAGAGAACTATGAGAATTTCAAAAGCTGGCAACTGGTTGGCAAGGGTCTGATAGCAATATCGTAGTCTCTGTGGGTCAAACTCACCTACTGACGTGAGGCCCCTGAGCCCTCTGGGATCATGGCAGGGCTGGGCGGTCCCAACCAAACTCTCCCAGAGGAGGTCCCGGCTCCCTCGGTGCAGCAGGAGCTGCCGGGGGCCCGGGTGGGGACATCAGCAGGGCGAGGGGGGATCTCCACGCCACGCAGGTGGGTCACGCACAATCGTGGCATCAAACACCCGAGTCCGAGGCCGGAGGACAGTCCTGCAGCAGCACCCTGCAGGCTGGCTGGTGCCCAGGCTGTCGGTGACCCTGTGCACACCTCGCTGCTGCTGGGTGCTGCCTTGGCCACGGCGGGCTCCCGAAGGACAGGAGGCTGCTGCCTCCCCTGCCCACCCCAGCTGACGCGCTCGCAGGTGGACAGCCCCTCTTGCCAGCCAGGGTTTATTTCCCCACTGGAGCGGTCTCGTGCTGCCACGGGGAGGTGACCTGACTGGCTGACGGCCATGGGCACCTCCGCTGGGTCTGGCTGTGCAGGAGCTGCTCTCCCACCACTCTCTGCAGACAGGGAGGGGGCCGGGCAGCGTGACCCAGAGTCCTGAGCCACCACTTTTTCCTCTGAAGGAATCCCCGTCGTGATCCTGGCGGACTCTGAGGGGAACTGGCAGTGACCAGCTCAGCCATGGGTGCCTGCAGGCAGCAGGAGAGGGTTTGGTGGTTCCAGTCAGGCTGGGGCTGTTGAACTCCCGGGGAGCAGAGCGAGCAGGGACGCGGTCTTGGACAAGCAGCTAGAGGCAGAGCTCAGGGCTGTAGGTGCGGAGGGCGTCCCCTGCCCAGCTGGGATCCCCCTTCGCTCCTTAAGGGCATCTCCCACAGCTGCCCACGGCGAGGCTCGGTGCCCTGTCCCTCGGTCCCCGACCCAGCAGCTCGCTCAGCCAGGGTGGCAGCTGCCCCAACCAAGCCGCTTTCTTCCCTGGAGGGGAAGGCTCTGACCTGTGCCTTGCCAGCTGACCGGAGCAGGCTGGCTGAGCATTTCTCCTCGCCCTGCAGCCCCCTCGACTCTGTCTATTACCACCGGGAGCTGCTCTGCCACTCCCTGGACAAGCTGCGAGTGGACCTGCTCACTGTCACCTCGTGCCACGGCATGCTGGAGAAACGGGAACCCCGGCTGGACAAACTCTTTCCAGACACGACCACTCCCCGGCCGCGCCGCTTCGCAGGGAAGAGGGTGAGCTGCCGCCGCCAGCTTTGGGTCTGCGTCAGGGATGGCGAGCACGGTCAGCAGTGTGTGGTGGTCTGTGTGTCGGGGCCTTGCTGCCACTCTCATGTCTGTGACTTGAAAGGTGTCGTGTCCTGGAGGGCTGGAGCGTGGGGAGTAGAGAGTCTGTGAGATCCTGCATCGAGAGTTGGGAACCAGTTGCCTGTCAGGAGCCCCAGTGCATCTACTCAGCCCCATGAAATGCCTTCTGATAGCACCACACGTGTGCTCCTCAGGGCAAAAATTAGCATCTCATTTCCTAGGAGTTTTGTTCTGTTCCCCTTTTAATGCTGCTGTTCCGTTAAGCTGTGAAGAAACTGATGGAAGTGCTGCATGTGGGGCGTCAGCCCCTGCTGCAGTAGGTGGGCCCTGGGGACAGACAGGGAGCTCCTTCTGCAGCCAGACAGAGCTGGGATGGGCGGCTGGGAGGCTGCACACACACATCTCTTCCTGAGAAGCTCCCACCAAGAAAGGGCTTTTCAGGAGGTGCTTTATGTCGTCTTTGCACTTGGGCTCGTTCCCAGCTCTGCGGGATCGCTCAGGGCTTTTCCCTGGGGCGCTTCTGCGGCTCTACTCTGCTGCCCTTGCTCTGGTTTCTTGTGGTAGCAGGCTGTGGGGCTTCTGTCCCTTTAGTCTCACACAGGGGTAAGCAACCTTATTCCAAGCAGGACCTAGGGGAGGCACTGGGCAAAGAAGCCACCGAAAACTGTTGTGTTGCCGCACACGGTACTTAGTTGTCTGCACGATGCCTGGCTGCGGTGCAGGGGGGGACCCCCAGGGAGTGTTTGGCCCCTCGGCTAAGCCATCGCAGCATCCTGGGGCAGGCAGGAACCTGCCCATCGTCCCTGTCTTTTTGCCCTCAGGTGTTTTTCCTGAGCAGCAGAGTCCACCCGGGAGAAACACCCTCCAGCTTCGTCTTCAATGGCTTCCTGGACTTCATCCTGCGGGAGGAGGACCCCCGCGCCCAGATGCTGCGGCGGATGTTCGTCTTTAAGCTCATTCCTATGCTGAACCCTGATGGGGTGGTGCGAGGCCACTATCGGTGAGCGAGCCCAGGCTGCAGCTGCAGCTTCGCCGGGGTCCAGGCTGAGCTGTTCTTTCCTGGTTTGGAGCCTGCTGTGCATTTTGTGGTGGCTGGGAAGAGCAGTCCCAAGATCCTGCGTCAGTAGAACGAGCCGAGGCCTGCAGGCTACAGCAACTCCCTGGGATCTGTGGTGAGGGCTTGGGGCTGCTGTTGCCTGCATAGGTCATCTCCTGGATCAGGGCTTTCTGGCTTGGGTGAGCAACACCACCCTGCGCGTTTGACGCACTCAGGTGCTGTCCTGTCCTTGCTCTCCCTGGGCCAGCTTCAGGGAGGAGGGAGGAAGATCACTCGGGGCTCTGCCTCGCTGAGGCAAGTGCCATGCCAGGAGAGAGGTTCTCAGCTGCTTTGGGACAGAGTCTCTGCCCGCTTGCCTGCGAGGGGATGGTTTGGCCAATTGTGCTCCAGGATAGAGCCCAAAGCCTCGGCCGTTATGAATTAAGGTCAGGTCTGCCTTTGCAGAATGGACAGTGTTATGCAAAGGACCTCACGTCTCCTCTGCTCTCTCCACAGAACTGACTCCCGTGGGGTAAACCTGAACCGCCAGTATCTCAACCCCGACGCCGAGCTGCACCCTGCAGTGTACGGGGCCAAAGCCGTCCTCCTCTACCACCACGTTCACAGCCGCGTCCTGCCGGGCTCTCCTGACTGGAGGACGTACGTCTCCCCACTCAGCACCAGCTCGTTAAGCACAAAATCTTCCAACCATTCCATCTGCAGCAGCACCCCGTCCCCGGAGGCAGCCTTGTCTGACCTGGAGAAAGCCAATAACCTCCGCAACTCACCCAGCACCTGGCGTGCCAGCACGTACTTCAGCCCTTCTCAGGAACCCCGGCTCTCGGGAGCACCTGCCACCGAGCTGGGCAGCAAGGACCAAGCTGTCTGGATCCTCCCTTCAAGCCACACCGTGGAGCACTGTGAAGAGGAAGCCAGGAGGCCTCCGCCAGCACCTCTCCCCGAAACCATCCTGCCCGAGGACAGTGGGCTGGCCTACTACGTCGATCTCCACGGGCACGCATCCAAGCGTGGCTGCTTCATGTACGGCAACAGTTTCAGTGACGAAAACGATCAGGTGAGGGAAAGGGGTAGGAGTACAGGGGTGCTGGAACAGGCTGGGACCCTCTCGCAGCTCTGCCGCATCCGCAGGGTCCCGAACGCTCCTCCCACTGCTGGGAGAGGGGGTGGCAGGTCCCTGTCACACCCTGTCGGGACCAGGGCTCGGGCGCAGGGCTGGCTGCCCTCCCTGCCTTCAGTGCTCAGTGGGGTTTGCTCTCCCTTTCCCCTCCCGGGCCTGTGACCGGGCCAGCTGCAGCAGGTCTCAGCTTTCTCCCTGGCAGCTGGCGTGGGGAGGACAGAAGAGCTGCCCCCCCTTCTCCTAAGGGACGAGAGGGTGGGGGAGATCTGTGCTGCTGGGCTCCCCCCTCTCCGCCTCCGGGAGCAGCTGCTTCTCCCTGCTGGGGATGGGCAGGGGGCAGGCAGGGGTGGGCAGCGTTCCCCAGGGAGGGCTGGAGCATGTGAGACTGGAATTGGGCAGGATGGGCCCAGCCGACAGCCTGGTGCATCCCAGAGCTTGGCACTGGTAGTGCTGGAGCAGGACGAACAGCCAAGGGCTCTCCCTGACGTCACCCGTGTTCCTCTGTACGTCGCAGGTGGAGAACATGCTGTTCCCCAAACTCATCTCCTTGAACTCGCCTCACTTTGACTTCACGGGCTGTAACTTCTCGGAGAAGAACATGTACGCCAAAGACAAACGGGACGGGCAGTCGAAGGAGGGCAGCGGTCGAGTGGCCGTCTACAAAGCCTTGGGCATCATCCACAGGTAGGCAAACCTCTGCTCACTTGCTAAACGTCCATGCCAGCTGACCTGGCCCAGCTCCCCTCCGTCCTGGAAGGGGGTGGTCTTGCTGGAGGTGGGATATTAAGGAAAGTTGGAACCACTTCTGTAGGGGCAGCCGTGCCCTGCGCGGCTCTCTGGTGGGGTTGGGACTGGCCAAGCGGAGCGTTAGGCGCTCGGTGCAGGCAGAGGCCAGGACCCGGCCGTGCCAGGTTACTGCTGCATTTGGCTGCTTTTCCTCTTGTACCTCCTGTCCCTTCACATCCCTCCTGCAGCTGCTCTGGCTTCTTGTCCTCAGTGTTGTAGAGCTGCTTGTGCACTGCTTTCCAGAAGGAATTCTCCTCTTTCCCAGATGTTTATATTTGTATTGAGCTGTAATTAAAACCTGTTTAGTTGCAATGGGGTCAGCTACCCCAGACCTCATGTGCAAGATTGCCGTGCAAGATTCCCGCCTCAAGCAATCCATGATTCTGTGGGTTGAGGATATTTGTGTGACCCGTAGCAGCCATGTGTGCCTCTCCAACAACGGGTGGGATATTTTTGGCCTGTTTATGTTGTGGTTGCTGGGAACATAAAAACAGCTGAAGCAATCAGCCCAACAGCCTGTCTCACCCTCTTCTGGCCCCAGTGGTGGCCAGACACAGATGCTGAGGAAAAAGTGCAAGAAGAGAAGTGTATAATGCTTCTTTAGAATGTGCTGCATTCCACGGGAATCTGCGGTTTGAGGAAATGTGGAAGCAGCACCAGGCTTCCTACCAGCCCTGGCCGTCCCCCAGAAACCTCTGCACCCCTTCTCCTGCGAACAGCTGCTCTCTGCGGGTGCAGTTTCATTGCTGGCTTAGGCTGGTGTAGGACCAGGCTGCTGGTAGCAATGGTGGCTCCCTTGGCTTCTTTCTTTCCCCCATTTCCTCAGCACTTGCTGGGCGCTCTGCTGCTTCTCTGTGCCTGGCCACAGGGCTGGGTCAGAAAGCATGCTGATTCAGCTAAAACCAAGCCTGCAGTAACACATACACGAGTTTTTTAGGCTCAGGTTCCTGGTGTAGCTTGCTCTGTGCCCATTTGCTGTGGCTGACAGGGAACAGCCCATGGCTAATCCAACAGCGACATCCTGAAACGTGGCAGGGGTTCTGCTGGTGTCCGGAGTGTTCTTGGTGCCCGTGCCGCGTGGTACTGTATGGGCATGTCAGCTGGATGGGGAGGGAGACTCGCTGGTTTTCTGCAGGATTAGCAAGGTGAACTGTCTCTGAGCAGTCAGACGGATGCAAGCAATCCCAGCTGGCAGCTCCAAGTCACCCTCTTCTCCTTCCCGCCTCCGGAAACGTGCTGCAGGATGGCTTGCTCGGTGACTTCGCAGGGACCGAGGGGAGGCTGACTGGCCGCTTGGTCCCTGGATGGTCTTTTGTGACAACAGATGTAACGTTTGCCTTTCTCCACACATCAGGGACCACCCCCACTCCCCATCATCTTCCAGAGATGACCAAGAGGAGCCCCACGAGGACCTCGGCAGACCCTCAGCACCCTTGGGTGCCGCCCTGCGGGTCCCCTGGGCTCACATGGGGATCTCCTGAGAAACATGACCCGACTTGATTATTCTCCGTTTCTGGTGGTTTTCCTCCTGGAGCCCTATCTCCAGGCAGAGCGATTCTCCCACCCCACCCGCTGCTTTCTGCACTGGAGCTCTGTCATGAGTTCACGATCAGCCGGCTGATCTCCTGGTACGTCTGTCCACCTCCCTGAGTACCAGGACGGACCATTTCTGCAAATCGGAGGATGCTGTCCTCAAAAACCTGCCGCTTTCCTAAGCTCCTTTGTCCTCCAGAGCTGTCTCCAGTGGGATCCCCCTAACTGGTGCCCTGAGTTAGCTGAAACCTGCTCTTCTGAGGCCCAGAGTCTGTGCTCTGCTGCTCTCCTCCCCTCGGGATCATGAACTCCACTGTCTCACAGTCACTACAGACAAGGCTGATGTTTATTATCACATCCCCAGCTAACATGTTCCTCCTTGTCCACAATCCAGCTGTGCCTCACCCCTGGGTGGCCCATCCAGCACCCATAGACCTATATCAGGAAGTAATTCCCCAACACTCTCCAGTAATCTGGAGGACTCTGGGACTTTCTGGGGGAGAGAAGCAGTATTTAAGGGATGATTTCTTTTATTTTTTTCTCATCCCTGCTGAGCACAGGTGAATTTCTAGCACCCAGCGCATTGTGCAGCAGACACGCCCAGAGTAACCAGGTGCTGTTTGCAGGTATTCATCATGTACCTTAGAAGCCATTAGGTTTTTTTTCCCCACCTTGAAAACGCTGAGCATGGAGTAAGACAGAGAAACTGGAAGAAGGGGAGGCCCCACTTAGCGTCCTTGGGGTCAGTTTACAAAACTCAGTGCCCAGCCGGACCCCCAGGTCCATCTGCAGAGCTGCTCTTCCCCGGCCAGCCCCGGGGTTATTCCTCCCTGCAGCAGGATTTGCCTTACCCTGTGGGAGTGTGGGGAGGTCCTTGCCTGCCCCCTCCTCCGGCCTGGCGAGTCCCTCCCCAGAGCAGCACGACCGACTGGAGCACCACCCCCAGCTCTGCATCCTCCGCAGCCTTGGTGGGGACATGCGCTGCCTTGGCACCTCGGGCACTGGTGAAGGGGCTTAGCGGCCTGACACCCGGTACCGACCGGGGGCACACCGCCAGTGCCAGGGCTCCAGCTGGGCTCTGAGCTGGGCACGTCAGCCAGCATTCAGGCCACCTCCCCATCCCCTGGCATCGCCTGTCCTTCATCTGCTCACCTGCGAGGGTGGGGTGGGAGACGGTGTCCAAAGCCGTAAGCCATTGCCCATGGCTCTCCCTCGGCCTTGGAGCTGGCCGTTATGTCATCAAAGGCTGCTAGGGTGGTTATGCGTGATTTCTCCTTTGTAAATCTGCTGACCGCTCCCAGACACCTTCTGTTCTTCCTGGGTCTCCAGGACTCTTTTCTCCATCACCTTCCTGGGGATCGAGGTGAGGCTGACCAGCCTGTGGGTCCCAGGCTCTGAAGACAGGGGTGACATTTGTTTTCTCCCCGTCCTCGGGACCCCCCTCAGTCACCAGGACACCTCTGAGATTATTGGCAGCAGCTTTGCCAGGATGTTGGCCGGCTCCCTCGGCGCCCACGAGGGCATCCTGCCGGGTCCCGTGGAGCTGTGGTATCCTGGCCATGCAGGTGCTCCCTGAGCTGCTCACCAGTGACAACTGAGGTGGAAAAGGCATGGAGTACCTCAGCCCCAGCTCTGGTCAGCAGCTGGCTCACACTCTCCCTTGTCTTCCTTCTACCACTGATGCGCCTCTAGAAGCTGCCTTGTAGCCCTTCTTGTCCCTCAACGGATTCAGCTCCGGGTGGGCTTTGGCTTTCCCAGCACCGTTCAGACAGCATCTCTGTGTCCCTCTCAAGGCACCTCTCCCTTCTTCCACCTCTTGTGCAATTCCTTTCTTTTATCCAAGTCCAATCGGGAGCTCCGTGTTCACCCAGCAGGCCTCCTGCCACCTTTGCTTGACTTCCCATCTATCTAGGTGGACTGTTACGGAGTTGGAGGAGGTGAGCCCTGAAAATGAATTGGCTCTCCTGAGCCCCTCTCCTCAGCAGGGCCCTGACCATGGAGACTCTTCCAGGCAGATCCCTGACGAGGCAAAATCTGCTTTCCCAACGTCCAGGGCTGTGATCCTGCTTTTTGCCTTGTTCCTTTCTCTCAGGCTACTGAGCTCCAGCGTCGCATGGTCACCGCAGCCAAGGCTGACCCAGACCTGCTCACCCCGAGCCAGTTCTTCTTTGTGTTTAAATATGAGGTCCAGCAGTGCCCACCCCCAATGCCTGTGTTAGAATAGCCCCCCCAGGCAGGGCTGCTCCTTGGAGGGGTCCCATTGAGTTGGTGAGGAGACGAGGCACCTCCTGACTGCGCCACAACGCTGCAAGTGTGCGGCAAGTTCCTCGGGAGGTCGGTGTGTGCTTTCTGCTTTCTGGCTGCCATCCAGGGGGATATTGGTAAGTCTCAGCCAGCTGGCAACGTCAGCCCGGACAAAGTCCAACTCTCCAACCAGGCATGTGTTCAGGATCTGGCAGTTTTTAAAGAAAATTGGTCATTGTTGTCGTTAATAGGCAAGGTTGACATCACTGCAGTATCGCAGCTCCAGGGCACCAATCTTTTGTCATTTCGGTTTAACGAGGTTCAGCCCTGCTCTGGCCCCCTGAGCTGAGCTGCTGCCTTGCTCCCTGCGCGGCACCTTGCCCTGGCAGCCAGGGAAGGCTGTCAGTCTGTCTTGTCAGTCCCCCCATCCCTCCCTGCTCTGTCTGCAAAGTGTCAGCACCAAGCTGTTGGGGCGTGGAGCAGGCAGTGCAGGGCTAGGAGTGAGCAAGGAGGGGGCTGTGGTGGGCTACAGGACCTTCTGTCTCTGGAGAGGGTGATCCGGGGCCCCTTCTCCAGCCCTTCCGCAGCTGGGGGTGGCACACGGGGAAGGGCCCCCGGCCCTACGGTGATAGCCTGGGAGCCGGTGGCTGGAGAGAGGGTGATCCCCTCCGCCTTCTGGAGCCCACTGAGCTGCGTGGGGGTGTTGCGGTGCTGCCGTGGTTAGCCCTGTGGTTGCCCGGGCAGCGTCGGCACATTGCGGCAGATGAAGGGGAGTTTCTCCCATCGGCAGGCTGTGGGGGGGTGCCCCTGCAGCTGGGCCATTTAACACCTCCCTCACACCGATCTCCCCACAAGGCTTCGGCTTTGCCAGTTTTATTGAGCTTCCTCACTGAGAGTTCCCACTTCCCCGCGCTCGTTACCCACACTCTCGCTATCAGTTTGCAAACTATCAGGATACGCATCCTGGCCATATGTGTCTTTGTAAATGCCTCAGCTCCACACGTTGGCTGCGCAGCATGTCCGTGCCCACACCTCCCTCCCTTCCTCCACCACTGATCTCCTTTCCCCTGCACGTTCCTGGCTCTGCTGGCAGCACACCAGGCTGTTCCTCCACGCAGGGCTTGCCGGCACAGACCTTCGGTGTTGCACCCACAGCTACATCCCAGTGACTTCTCAAGGGGTTTTCCCTGGAAGTGGAGAGACACGAAGGTGGCCCTGTGACTCTCTTGCCCCTTCCCTGAAGTCCTGCAGTCTGTGCCACATCGGTGGTCCAGTGTCTCATTGCCAGAAAATCGGTACAGCATGAGCCTTTGCTCCTGGGCAGTGACGTGCCACGCGTTCTCCCGTGCCCTTTGTGAATCTCATGCCCTGTCCTTAGCATGAACTCACCAGGGATGACTGCAGACCCTTTTAGGATAACCAGAGAACATCTTTTGGTAGTAGCTTCACCCTGAAAAGTAGTTGGGGTGTCCCTAGCAGCTGTGGGTGCCTTGACCGTTGATTTAAGATAAGAGGTGGGTACTCTGGTGCTTTGGGAGCTCGGTGCTCAGTGATCACTGGCCGCTACTGCTCCTGCTCTCCAGCTGCCCCATGGCCAGTCCTTTCTTTGGCATTGATTTCAGAGTCCAGTTCATTGGCACGTGTGTCACAGGTTCCTCTCCTGTCCTCAGCATGTCTCTGGCTTCAACCCGATGGGCAACTGCTGCTTTTTTTACCTCCTTTACTCCTACCTCAGCGGAGAGAAAATGCAGTCCATGTGAAGCAGGTCGCAGCAAGAGCTGTGGCTCAATGGCAGGAGCCACGTGTTCTCTCCAGACTCGCCCAGGGAGCCTTCCCTCCCGGGGCTGGGGGACCCCAGCTCTGTCTTCCAGGAGGCAGCACTAGCGCTGCTATGCTCGGGCAGCGGTGGATCTGTTGGGTAACGTGGGCTTCCTTGTGCTTCACAGCTACACGCTGGAGTGCAACTACAACACAGGGCGCTCGGTGAACAGCATCCCCGTGGCCTGCCACGACAACGGGAGGGCCAGCCCACCGCCCCCTCCTGCCTTCCCATCCAAATACACCGTGGAGCTGTTTGAGCAGGTAAGGGGATCCCCAACAGCGGAGCAGCTGGGTGTGTGCAGCCCTGCCCTGCCCTGAGTGCTGCAGGCAGCACTTTCAGCTCCCAGGAAGAAACTCACGTTCTCTCCTGCTTCTGCACTTGTGCGTCCCCGTGCAAACAGCGTGACTCCTGCGCCAGTCCGTGGTGCGGGTTTGGAAAGCTGTGTGAGGACGGGGTGTTCTCAGCGTCAGTGCCGTAAGCTGTCGGTACGTCCCAGCCCGTACCAGTCTGCGGCGCTGTCTCTGACTGCCCCCGCTGCTAGCCCCAGCCCCAAAATGCTTTGCCCCCTGGCCGGACTGGAGGCTTCTGCCCTCAGCCTCTGGGGCAGCCCGGGGTTGTCCCTGTGCATCTCGCACCACTGCTGACACACGGGGTCCCTGGTCTCTCCCCGCTGAGTGGGGGGCTGCCTGCTCGTCTAGTGCCCACAGTGAGAGGTGGCAGGTCCTGGTAGCTGTGGGCGCCTGACTCACCGTGGCTCTGCCTCCATGCTGCGCGCCCAGAGACTTCCTACGGGAACACTCCTCACACCGGGGAGCTCAATTGGAGCCTGTAATGGAGATGAAATGAGCTC
>VYZV01038528.1:423-30352 GCA_013401275.1 Pandion haliaetus | reverse complement strand
TTTTTTTTTTTAATTAAAATACTGTCGTTACTATCTATTTCAAGGTCATATGTTTATGCACATGACGGCTTACTGCATTGGTCTTCTTCAAGGGAGGATGCAGAGTGTCTGAGCTAGTTTCATATTTTCCACAGCTGGATGATGTGTCTCTCCATTCCCTTCTCTGCCACATCACATGTCTTTAAATCTATCATGAGTCATTTTTCTTATGTGGAAACTAATTAACATCTTGGGAACAGATTGCTTGCATTGTCTTGATATTTTCTGAAGTAACCAGATGCTGTAATTACTGTGTATACAGTTCTCTTTGCCTGTAGGTTGTCAGATAACATCCCCCATCACTTTAATTAACAGCCTAAAGTTCATTTAAATAGTAAAAGATGAGACAAATTTGTTCAGGAGTCTTTGAATGTAGTAGGAAGAAAGACTAGTCCTGAAGGTAAAAACAAAACAAACTTAATTCTAACCATTCATGCTAGAATACTTAATTCCTTTCCTTTTTAATACTACTATTCTTTATTTGAAATTCTCCTACCTTTAATTATATTCATTTTGTTTAATTTTTCTACNNNTAATTATATTCCTTTTGTTTAATTTTTATCATGTATGTACTAGTACTCTGTGTTAGTTTACTACAAAATAGATCTAGATCTTCAATAATTACATCCCTGGTGAAACCTGTATTTATTGGTCCTTGTTCTCTATACCACTGTCTACTTTGATGAGATCGTTTCTAGTGCCTCATTTTTTCTGATTTTTCCCAAGAAGCTGAACAAACTGGATTGTTATCAAGAAAAAAGACAGCTCATTTTTAATTACTTTTTAGGTGACAAGAGGCAATAAGCATTCTCTGAGATCTGGTTTAAAAATATCCCTATACAGAAGGAAAGGCAAGGAGGGACAAGGCATCAAAACATGAAGACATTTATAAGGAATAAATTAAATCAACTGGCTCTCCTCCTAGCCATTGTTGGTCATTTTTTCATAGGCAGATTTACTTATGAATAGTGTCAGCCTGACTGTATTTTAAGTGGTCCTCTATACATTGTCTGCTATAGTGCAACGCAGCACCTTTTGGATGAGAGGGACTTGTTATATCAGACTTTCATCAGAGGCTTTCTGAGATCCAAACACATTGTGTCATGTTTTAATCATCAGTCTTGGCTATAGCATGTTCCAAACAGCTAAGACAGATTTTTTTTTCCTGAGAGGTATTAAAGAAAGATAAGGAAGAGAGAATTCAATGGAATGTGTCATCAGTTAAAATGCCAGGCACATGCACAATGAAAGTGTTTGATTTGAGGATGGTACTCGCATCAAATCCAAAAATAAGAGTGCAGCCTCGCTTCATGTAAATGCAATGTTTAATTCATGACATTTGGTTACACCTATTTTCCTTGTCATAGTCTATGACTATTCAAAATATTTTTTCCTATCACCATGTAAGTTCTTTTCAATTACGTGATGATGAATATCATAATCTTCTGTCCTAACTTTCAGCTCAGTATGTTGTATGTTACACAGCTGTGACTGAAATTGTAAAGTGCTAGAAAACTATTATGTCTACAAAATATATCTTGTTTTTTTGTTGGGGTTTCTTTCTGCACTTTTAGTAGTCATGGTGGGCCATTAATAAATAAGAATCAGTGGCCTTTGAAGTCTATGTGAACTGTCTATTAGTGTCAGGGGACTGTAATAAAATGGGTATTTCTAACAGAAAATCTTGTTTTACACCCTTCTTTCTGAAATCAGGAAAAAGTGTAACATTAATGTCACATAGGAAAGAAAGAAAAAAATGGATTAGCAAGTGGAACCAACCTTGGGAACCATTAGAAGCCCAGGTGTCATTAACAAGACTAGGTAGGTATGCACCAGCCAAAGGAAAGAGAGACCCGTGTCTTTTTTTGTGCATTTGGTTGGTTGTTTTTCTGTATTTCAGGAACCTTTTAAATAAAGAAGTTAAAACCATATTTGTTCCCCTGATATATTGTCCCTTTATGGACAGACCTGTTTTTTCGATGTACTGGCACTGTTAACGGAATGATGAGTTGTGGGGAAGTATGTGGTTCCAAAAGCACTCTCTACCTTGGGGATCGGTCAGCTAAAGATGGTTAAAGGAAGGTTTTCCTTTTTTTGTGATTACTGATGAACTCAGTTAAGTGTCAACACCAAAGGTTCCCAAACTGTGGTTACCAGACCATGTTAGTGGTCTCTGAATTAAACAACTAGGCCACATAATGGTTAGGATGTCAGTTGCTAAGTCAATAAGATGGTAGCATGAGGTTTGAGATATATATAGTTGCTGACAGCGGACAAAACAAGTGTCTTATTGTTGTGTATGGGGAAAAGAAGTGGGGCAGGGCAATCATGCAGTAGGAAATCATAGTCAAGGACAGAGCAGCCTGGGGAAGCAGCTGGAACTAAGAATCAACAGGGGTATGTGAGAGAGGACCAGAAACCAGGGCTGAGGTTGGGGAGATGGGAAACAACTCCAGGATAGGTGCAGGTTTTTCAGGCAAAGGAAGAAATCCAGTTAAGACAGGAATGACGAAAGGAGATGGAGGCAAAGATCGTAAATGGTTTGAGTGGGCTGCGTTGCCGAGATGCTTGTTGTCAGGTCTCAGTACTGTTGTACAAAGCGGGAATTGCAGAGAAAAGGACCTTCATCACAGCTTCAGTATCATCTGTTGCTCACTCATGCTGAATCATGACCTAGCTTGTTTTACCTCCTGAACTAACATAGGCTTAACAGTAATTGAAAGGCTAAATGGCTTTAATTTTAAAATATCTTGTGCTTTCAGTAACCAGAAACACCACTCTCTCCACAGAACATTTTTATGAGGTTCAGTTTCATTAAAATTTTGATTTTTTTTCTATGAAAGAAGCAGGACTTTAGCTGCAGGATATGCCATCTGGAAAGCAGCCAGCTGGAGATTCTTGAGTTTTGCCAAATCCAAGGCACTCTGACGTGCTGCATAGGAGCTGAGCAGGGACGATGAGGGGCAAACAGGAGGTGTTTGAAATCTACCTCAGCTCTAAACAAGCTTCACAGGAATTTTTCTGTCTTTATAAAACTCTTTTGACAAATTAGCAACCTCCAAACAAGAATGAGCTGTCTCCCACCCCCTCAAAACACACATCAAATTTAAAAGCAATTCTATGTGCATGCGGTTTCTACTAGGCTGAAGTTGGTAGCAGTCAAAATGCTGCTGGACTTAAATTCATTAGTGCCACTGCTGGCAGCCAGTACTGACTGAAATGAAAACCCTGTAGTGCATTGCTGGAGTGTGTTCTAAAGATGTTGAGAATATTTATCTTCTGCTAAACTTTAACAATTTAGCTGAGTGCAGTTTGATCAGTTTGGATTGTACCTCCCTCACAACCAAAACCCAATGCTTTTATAAACCAATGCTTTTATAAACCAACTGTTTTTATAAAACAGAGTGTTCTGGGTGATGACTGCCCTGTGTCTTATTCACAATATTGTATGTACTCCAGACATTGAGACAACTGTTTTGGACAAACAGAATTAAGATATTGTTATCTAATATTTGTGTTCTGAAGGGCAGATGGATGAATGAATGTCACACTGGGAGCACACCTTGTTTCTATGCCGGTAAAGCAGACTAATATGGAAAATCTTGTATTGCGTTGCTTTTTCCCATATTTTTTTCTTCAGTTGTAGCCTTCTCTTTTACTGTCAGATTTTCTTCAATACTGACTTCAGTTCAGTGATTATATATATATATATATATGTATAGAAGTGTGAATTACAAAGAAATGTTTTATAAAGTAATTAGTGGTTTTGATGGTTTAGAAATTGAAAAACAAGAAGTGATTGGGAAAAGGAGACAGAATATACTTCTTTGTTAGTCCATTACTATTCTAAGAAAGCAGTAGCTAGATATACTGTTTTTCTGGGGTTTACATATTTTAAATAGAGGTAAAAGAAATGTATTTTATTTTTTTAATTTCATGAATGGGTGAAGAAAACTGCTGTGAGTGGTAGCCAGTCACAAGAACTAACTGATCCAAATGACAACAAGAGAAGCAAGGTCAGCCATCGTGCTTTTTCTCAAAACTATTCTGCTCTGTCCTGTGAGTGTGCTGCAGATAATAGTCACATTCACAGAGATTTTAAATATGTTTTCAATAGTTTTTCAGAAACAAAATGTAGCAATGGGAACATTCACTTTGAGTTTCCTGACCCCCCCATCCATTCAGTGTTATCACTGTGATACCTGCCTGTGAATTGCCCCACCACATCTCGAACGTAAGATACATTCCTCCTTTTCCCACTCTAAAGCTATCATTGTTGTTGCACAGTCATAAACTGTTTTGGTCCAGCTGAGAGGCAGCTGCTTTGAATGGTGGGTAAAACATTTGCTATACCACATTTGGTTGCTCAGTGTCTAGTGGCTTCAGGACAGAAGTCTCAAAAATGACAAGAAATGTTATGTGTTGTTTATAACAGTGCAGACCTCCCTGTGATTAACTGTACCCTGCCACTGACCAAGTGGGGTCCGATGGACTGTGGGACTGGAGTGTGGGTTACTAGGTGTCACATACATTAAAACAGTGACCTTTCAGCCTATGGACCTCTGCCACCTGCCTCTATGCTGTGCTGTGCCTTTTCTGGGTTTTAAAACAGTCTGCAGATAAGTTAATGTACCTGTCATCTTGCCCCTAGTGAGATTTGTGCCTAGTCTTTCAGCGGTCTCTCCAGTAATGCTGCTCACACTTTTATGATTTTGATTCCCTCATATTGTAGATTTAGTTTTATTTTTCTGTAGATGTTCCCTGGAGCCAAAACAGAAGGAAGGGGAAATCTTTGCTGTAAAAGTCTTATATTTTTGAGGCTTATGATGATGGGGAGGGGGAAGATCCTTAAAAAATAACTTCTTTTTTAAACCTTTGTTCACATTTTAAAATGATCTCTGGAACACAGTTCTGTGTCTATAAAACAAACAAAAAAAATCTTGTGATGTTGTTATTAACAAAACAGGTGGATCATCGTTCAAAATCCCATTTTAGCTAGGCAGTGATTTTCAATGAAACCTGACATGTTCATTTTTGCCAGACTTAGCAGCCCCCAAGGCCTGTTGAAAGTCATCTGAAAAAAGCCTTCTTAATAGATCAGTTTTTGCAAAGAAAAGAAGCTGTAGCATCTCCTGTATTTATAGCGATTTTGTTCCTTTACATTTGTGTTAGTTGAGCAACAGGTTAACTCTGGTGACATAGATTAACAAAGTAGGCTAGTTATACAACATTGAAGAACGACACATCCTGGAAGCCATTTAGTGAGCACCTTTATATATTAGCAACTATATTTTCATTTTTCCATTTATTGTAGAGAATTAATCCTTTGGAATCTATTGACATAATTGATGTCAGCTGGGAAATTGGAGCCAGCTTTGCAAATATGTTAATTATCACTGCAAATGATAGAGAGCACTGGGACAAATCCAGATCTAGTTTGAATCCATTGACTTCTCTGAGCTCATAGAGGATTTTGCATGTTAATCACATGAATTTTGTTCAAAAATGCCTCCCAGTCTCCTGGTTCACATTTTATTAAAAAAGAAAGTCTGCTAGTTGCTCATTAAGATACTCTACTTAACAGAGTGGATAGGCAGTCATACTTTTTGAACAAGTGTGGCTATTTACTTATAGTTATGTGAGCAGAATAATAATGAGTTAAGAAATTTTGATGAAAGGCATTGCTTTTGTGGTCTTGCTTCCAGCATATGAGAACAGGATGTTTTTGGCTGAGTGCAACTGTGGTTTTTATCTCAAAAAAATAATCATGGATCTTTCATTGCTCTTGCCTCTCCACAGTCTTGTTTCAGTGAGCTTAACTTTTCAAGAAATACACCGTCTTGCAGCATACTCATCTCCCTCTGGACTTTGAAACTTGCAGTGGCATCAAGCTTTACCCATCAAACAAGTTTTAATCATTTATCAGCCTAACCAGGGAGGTTCCAGTTGACAGGAAGGGCCAGAAGGAGGATCCAGGGAACTACAGGCCTGTCAGTCTGGCCTCCGTGCCAGGGAAGGTTATGGAGCCGATCATCCTGAGTGCCATCACGCAGCACATACAGGACAACCAGGTGATCAGGCCCAGTCAGCACATATTTATGAAATGCAGGTCCTGCTTGACCAACCTGATCTCCTTCTATGACAAGGTGACCTGCTCAGTTGATGAGGGAAAGGCTGTGGATATTGTTTACATGGATTATAGTAAAGCCTTTGACACCATTTTGCACAGCATTCTCCTGGAGAAACTGGATGCTCATGGCTTAGACAAGTGTACTCTTTGCTGGGTAAAAAACTGGCTGGCTGGACAAGCCCAGAGGGTTGTGGTGAATGGAGTTAAATCCAGTTGGCGGCGGGTCACAAGTGGTGTTCCCCAGGGCTCAGTACTGGTGCCGGTTCTCTTTAATATCTTCATCAATGATCTGGACGAGGTGATTGAGAGCACCCTCAGTAAGTTTGCAGATGACACCAAGTTGGGGGGGAAGGTTGATCTGCTTGGGGGCAGGAAGGCTCTACAGAGGGATATGGACAGGCTGGATCGTTGGGCTGAGGCCAATTCAAAAAGCATGTAGACAAGGCACTTCATGACATGGTTTGGTGGGCATGGTTGATGGTTGGACTCGATGATCTTAAAGGTCTTTTCCAACCTAAATGGTTCTATGATTCTAAGTCCAGCACTAAAACATGTCCCTAAGCACTGAGGAATCAGTACTCTCGGATGGATCCCATCTGGTCCCATAGACTTATGAGTGTCCAGATGGCGTAGCAGGTCACTAACTATTTCCTCCTGGATTATGGGGGGGTATATTCTGCTCTCTGTCCTTGCCTTCCAGTTCAGGGGGCAGAGTACCCTGAGGATAACGGGTCTCACTTAAAGACTGAGGCGAAGAAGGCATTAAGTACCTCAGCCTTTTCCTCATCTCTGGTGGCAATGTTCCTCTCTGTATACAATAACGGATAGATACTCTCCTTGGCTCTCTTTTTATTGTTAACATATTTGTAAAAACATTTTATGTTGTCTCTTACAATAGTGGCCAGATTGAGTTCTAGCTGAGCTTTCGCCTTTCTAATTTCCTCTGTGCATGACCTAACAAGATCCCTGTACTCTTCCTGAGCTGCCTGTCCTTTCTTCCAAAGATGGTAAACTCTCCTTTTTTTCCCTGAGTCCTAGCAAAAGCTCCCTGTTCAGCCAGGCCAGCACTTGACAGTGCTAGGTTAAGGGTTAGACTTGGTAATCTTAAAGGTCCTTTTCAACACAAATGATTCTATGATCCTAAGCTGGAACTCACAACTTTCCCCTACTGCTGCTGAAGCAGAAGCTATGTGGGATGAATACAGCGCTGGTGTCAGCAGGAGGGCCTGAACTCTTCCCCTGCATCGTTTCAGGTTTGGCGGATATGGGCATGGTTTGAGGGTCTAAGAAGAAGAGGTATCGTACACCTTCTTCACTCTGTAGAGCATGACAGCTCTGGCTCTCATGTTAGATGTGACATCTGGGGTTCTTCTGAAGCCCTTGGTACTGCCAAAGTGAGCCTTTTTTTTGTATCCTGTGTGGTGAGTGGGAGCCAGCAATTTGCTGAAGCTCTCCCACTCAACCTGTTACTTGTAAGAGATGCCTTCTAAGCCATAGAATGAATACTGATTGAACTTGTGAAAAGCTTCCTCAGTAGGAACTGGTCTTGATAAAAGCTGGTTAGGTGTTTGAAGTGTCAGGTATTTTCCACAGAGGGCAAATAGTGTTCCCTTTTCAGCCATAAAATCAGTGTCTCTGAGCTTTGCATAGTAGGAGAGGACTGAGATAAACTCCTGAGAAATCACATCTAGGACTTTCCACTTCCATGACTCACATGCTGCTTCATCAAGAATAGAACTAGAAAATTGCAAAGGCACCTATTATCTGAATTAAACATCCTAAATGGATCAAATAGCACTGATGTTGACAGCATCTTCAGGAATATGAGATAAGGAGAGAATGCAACGTGAGGAACTGAAAGCTAGAAAAAGTCTGGAAAGCTATACTGTGAAAGAGAAATGAGACTTGGTGTCTCTTACCGCCTCTTTGAATTCACAAGTCACTTATGTATCCAATATACAGAAAAAAATCTTCAAAGTGGCACTGTTTCTGGACCTGGCTTCAGAAATTCCTCATTTTGTGTCTAAACTTGGGTACTCAGTGCAGTGAGCTTTGAGAATTTTCTTGCGTATTTGTTAGAATAATCATCATAATGAGTTTGGTAACTTTCTCTTAATGTGGTTATCATTCTTCCCTGGCTTCAACAGGAAGTTGTAAGTTAATTTGAGCTGATTTTTTTTATATGTTAACATTGTATGAGATGGTCTATCTAAGGTACACTACTTCATGCTTTGGGGAGTTTTGCCATGATCTGATTATAAATGATGGAGCTAGTGTGCCCATGTTGAGGAATGAACTACTTCATTATGACAATATAGTGACAAAATAATTTGCTCCTGCATGAATTAAGATGAACTGTTTTTTTATAATTTTATTTAGCTTGTGCTATGTCTCTTGGTTTCTCTGCAGATCAGTGTTGACATTCCTCTCCAATGTACAGAGGTTTTTTAGGTTGATACTTCAGCTCTGTATAAGAAACTATCTATATAAAATATGCATTTGAACTAGCAGAGATCAACACTAGGCAACTTTCTTTTTTCGTATTCTGTTGTTTGTCTTGTTTTTTGTTTTTTGTGTTTTGGGTTTTTTTTTTTTTTTATTACATGCCAGTAACTTTATAACGCAAAAGACTCTCCTCTTTCCTGTTAGTTTATATATAGTACTGAAATACTTCCCATCTACAGAGTTGTAAATTGTGGAAAAAAAAATCCCCTTTCTACTAGGTGTGTATTTTAGGGTATTGTTAAGTTTAGTAGCGGTACCCTCTTCTCATACCAGTGAAGCCACATCTGCAGTGCTGGGTCCAGTTTTGGGCTCCCCAGTACGAGAGAGAGGGGGAGCTGCTGGAGAAAATCCAGTGAAGCATCACCAAGGTGATGAAAGGAGTGCAGTTTCTCTACTATGAGGAAAAACTGAGACAGCTGTGACTGTTCAGCCTGGAGAAGGGAAGGCTCAGGAGGATCTTATTAATGTATATAAATACCTGAAGGTAGGGTGCAGAGAAGACAGAGCCAGACTCTTTCCAGTGCTGCCTACTGACAGGACAAGAGGCAATGGGCACAAACTGCAACACAGGAGGTTCCCCTTGAACATCAGAAAACACTTTTTCACTGTGAGGGTGACCAAGCAGTGGCACAGGTTGCCCAGGGAGGTTGTGGAGTCTCCATCCTTGGAGATACTCAAAAGCTGTCTGGACAGGGCTACCTGCTCTAGGTGGTCCTGCTTGAGCAGGGGATTTGAGCAAGATGACCTCCAGAGGCCCTTTCCAATCTCAACCATTTTGTGATTCTGTGATTCTGTGAAATGCCAGACTTCATGATTTTGCGTTGAAATCCACATGGAATTGAAGTGCTTGCATTTCCATCCAAAGTCCTGAACAGATGCTGGTTTAGACTTGCTGAAGTGTAGTGGAAGCTACTGGACCTAACACAACAGCTTTTATGTGTGTCTTTTGAAAAAATAATTAACATCAACAGCCTGTATAACAAGCTGTCAGCGTGCTTGCACTCAGGTACAGCAAAAAAACTGGTCTCTTCCACTTCATTTGAGTCTGCCTCTTCTGGAGCCAGTGCCTATCTGTTTATTTCTAAACAAGGCTGTGAATGGGTAGCCTCATGCTTGACTTTCCCAATTCACAGGGCTTGATCAATGATACCTGTCTTGAATAGAGGGGTTTAGTGTGTCAGGCAGCTGCTATGTATTAACTTCAGGTTATACATGTCTTGATTCAGTCTCCTAAATGTAGACATCTGGTGCCATTTGATATTCTCTGCAGTGTCCCCTATCGTCCAGCTGCTTGTCCTGGGAGTGTGGACTCCCATTGGCCTTGACTCATCTTTGCCATCACTGTGCAGATGTCTTTGATAACAGCGGTCTCAAATGGAGTTAGATGCTTGTGTAGGCAACTGAACTGATGCAAAAATCTCTTGCATCTTAGAAATACAGCCATGCTAGCCGTCTAATAAATTTATCATCAGTGGAACATTCCAGTCTTTTGATGTTTCTGTTATCCTCTGGTTTCTCGGGGCATATATGTCTATCTGGTAGTAAATTCTGGATTTTTAAATAGCCTTCTTTATATTCTTGATGATCAATCTAGGAGGATATTTTCTTCTTCTACTTTTCATCCAAATTAGTTTTGAGCATGATAAAGACATAGGACTCTTGGAAGCGAGTGTGGATTTACTGGAAGGTGAAGAGGCTACAGCCTTCCCTCTCTTGGGGTGCCACTTGATACAGCACACCGTAGCCTTTACGTGGGGGCTTCTTTGCAGCTCCCAAATCCAAACTGCAGTTGAATCCTCAACTTCACTTATGTTTAACTACCCAAGACCTTCTGATCCCCAAAGTGCTGTCAGACACCTAGAGCTCACTATTTATTTATTTATTTCATTAATTTTATTTGATTTATTTTGGTTTACAGCAATTGCACAAGCACATGTAGTTCTCATGTAAGGGCGTTTGCTAATTACAAATCCTGCTTACTCACAGAAAGGTAATTTACTGCCTGCAGGTCAGGACTCAAGTATACTGGGGCTTCCTGGGTAGCTAAATGGATCATTCCATTCCAGTGCTCATTCACTTGCTGGCCTCTCTCAGATTGCTTGCAAAAGCACTTACCCTGCAAATGCTTACTCATGTAAGTAATAATACTCTAATTAGAAAGTAAGTGGGGTTTGGAGACATTAGGATTTTTTTTAAGTGAGTAAGCACTTGCAGGGCAAAACCCAAGGGCACCAGAAATGATGATAATTTTCTGCATAGTACATTGTCTATTTTTATCTTGAAGTCTGGATCTTTACATAACTTTCTATTAAACTGTTTGAGATCTTTCTTTCCTAGACCAGTCAGGAAGCCCAATGGGCAGACATTCTTATACTTCAAAGCATTTTCTAATGACTCCCTTTTAAAATGAAATGAAACATTAGCTTGAATTATAGCTGTGATCTGCTTCTAAGTTCCTTTTTAAGCGCTAAATTATATCCTTCCAGTGACTGTGTCCTTTATTCTGTCCCTCTGAATCTCACTTCAAGCTTATCAAATAACTGCTTTAACAGAAGTTGGCATTCAGGTTCATTACTTGTCCTTTTAAAACGAGATTGTTTACAAATGTCTCCCAACAACTTACATGGAAGTGTGCTTTTTCATCTGCAAGGGTGAAGAAGACAATGAAGATGTGTCCATGCAGGGGCAGTTTTGCCACAAAGACTGAAGGATAGTCATCAAAGCAAAAAAATCACTAATTTGGTGAGTGGAGGACGGAGCTACCCAAGCAGATGTTAACTGGTACATATATGCTTGACTTGGTGCTGCTTCTGTTACCACTCTTTTTAATAGTACTCTGAGTGCCTTTAAAAACAAGTCCCTCATAAGAATGCTTTCATATCTCAAACAATTCTTGTGATTTTACTCTTCAGCTATTTTCTTCTTTCAACAGTTTATAAAGATTGTTTGACTCAAACTCCAGAAACATTAAAGCAAAGGGTGATGTTTTGCCAGGCCATATGTTCTTAAATGGTGTATTTTATGCAGTTGATAATAAATACTTTAAGGCATAGTAGCTAAAAAAAAATTCCAACTGGAAGCAGGCATGCTTCCAGTGATTTCAGCACTTACATTAGGGATGAAGTTAACTGTCTGTTTTCACTCAGGACTGGGCGTAGTGTTCAAACTGTGTAGGTTTCTTTGATATTAGGTGTTTGGCTGGGATCTAGAATAAAATTGTTTTTTTCTAGACTACTCAAGTTAAGAATTACTTCACTCTATTTCCAGCTTTATTGCTTTGCAGAAGTATTAAAACACTGATATAAAATGTTCACTAGGTATAAATATCTTGCCTACTATTTGACCATTTTCCTACCTCAACAGCTTTTTAAAGACATCATTCACCTGCAAACATTTTAATCCTCTTTTACATGAATAAAAAACTTAAACCTTTAATACATGGACTATTCTACATAAAAACACCAATTGTAGGCCATACAAAGTCTGTTCAATTGAATCATAAATTGCAATGCAAGAGTTAATCTCCAAGTAAACAAAGCTTTTAGTCCTGCCTACTTGGTATGCCAGGGAAACATAGATTACCTCACATAGTTAAAGTGGAAATGTTTCCTTTATACTTGTAGAAGTACACTGCACAGGAGTTGCTTATCTGAGTTTTGATGACAAGAGAACAGACAGCTTGGAGTGCCAGGCTGACAGCTGGGCTTAATGTGCCAACACTCACTTTTTCTCTATCTAGAAAGGCTTTTCGGGGGCGGCTTCTGCCTTCGCTTTTGTTAGATGTGAAACAAGAAGGTTTTTAATATTGGTGGATCCTAAATTGTTCAAAATATTCTTTTGTTCTTATTCCTTCATTGTACATCTCTAATTCCTCTCTCTCTTACTCAGATTGTATTCTGTCCTGTGCTCTGCTGCTTTAAATAGATATCCGAAGCGTGAGGTGATGATATGGGGGTAAAGCGCACCCTTACAGCTCAAATACTGTTTTCACATTATTTGAAAATTGTAAAATTGGAATTACAATAAAAATCTCCTTATGCCAGGAAACTGTAATCTCATCACAGTAGTCAGAATTGAAAGTGTATCATGGCATCTTTCTGACTTAGTTTTTGGTCTTCAGATAACCAGAAATTTCTATGTGAATTTTAACCTTTAAGGAAAGGTTTTAAAATCCTTGTAAAACTTAATTTTTTTAATTTCTATTCTTCCTAAAGAATGTCAATTTGAAACAATGAAAACATAAGGAAATAGCTTTTACTGGTATTTTGCTCTTTAAAAGAATGCTGTATTAAATGGAGTAATGTGTTAAAATGCTATAAGCAGACAAACCTAACTCACTGATCAAAGGATGCATATTAATGAGTGGAGAAGAATTTACAGCATACCTGTCATTTTACAGCATAAAGAAAGTTTCAGGAACATGAATTCCTTAAGTGGTTTCTCTTTAAAAGAAAAAACCCAAACAACTCATTTTTTCCCCCAGATTCTTAAAAAAGAGACAGATTCCAAACATGCTGTGCAATTACTAATGAATCATTAAATGTTAAGCTTTGATCATCCTCCCATGATGATATAATGTTTTGGGTTTTTATCTTGTTACTGAATGTACTTCCATGTGTTAGTCTATGCCAAGTTATTTCATGATACCATGAATTTTAGTAGTGGAATTATGATACGTTTTTGGGAAGCAGAGATTAGCCTCAATATTAAAACTGTATATTCATTTTTCTCTAACACCTATTGAGGGATCCTTAGAAAATAGTTTTGGTCTAATTTTATCACTGGTGTAGAAATGAACGAGATATTAAGGAAATAGCCTACTGATATCTATGGATAGAAAGTACCTACAGAGGAGCTAAGAAATATAAATATTGCTTATCACAGTAGCTAACTAGTACTTCCTTAACTAATCAAAAGCATTAGTGAATTCTCACATCACTTTGTCATATTTAAATAATGTCCTAAGTTCATTTTGTTCTCTGAATAGTGAAATACAGAGAGTTTTTCTCAAAGTCATTCAGTTCTTGAATCCCCTGAACTATAACCCATGCTCCCTGCGTGACTCCAAAATCACACTGCTAGAAGTGAGAGGGGTTGAGAAAAGAAGCTGTGTTATAAAAGATACCAGAAAAGGTTTAGAGAGAAAAATAAATACAGAAAAATTACATAAAAATTAATTGTAGTAACACTCACAGATAGCAAAATATTTAAGAGTAAGAAAAGAATTCTGAAAAATGTCAGTTGCAATCAGTGCCAGCAATATCCATCCGGGAAGAAAGACAGACAGTAATTAGAAGGCGTTAGTTTTGCCAGCGTAAGAAATGCAGTCTTGGTCCTCACTTGGTGAGCGGCAAAAGTCCTGTTGACACTGATAGGGCCGACATTTTGCTTAATGTCTTTCTGATGCAAGCCTGATATAAAACCCAACCAACTCACATTGCACCCAGTAGGGACTTCACTGGCAACAGTGCTGGACCTTTTGCCTTTGGGCTGTGAGGCTGAAATCAATGAGATTTCTGCTTTAAATTAGGTCATGGATTCCAAACCTAGTCCTGCAGCAGATTTTCTGTTTCATAGCCTTTTTGTGTTGTTTTGTTTTGTTTTGACTACATCAGGGTCAGATCCATAATCTGGCACAAAAGTGGAAGAATCAGTTTTCAGTGTACGCATTAAGGTGTGCATGGATGTTAAGTTGTGTTACAGATTCGATCAATCTGAGCTCAGTTCGGCTGTGATGTAATCTCCATTGGTCTCAGTGAAACAAAAGTAGAAATAAATGTGGCCCATTTTTTTCTATATCAGAGCAAAAATAGGATTTTGTAAATTAAAAGATAAAAAAGAATGTTTGCTTGATGCTGCTTTTCAAATTTGCTTTGAAATAGTTTAACTAATGCAGATTAGTAATCTGTAGCCAAAACTGTTAAAGTTGAACATCTTGTTTGCTGTCTTAAATATTGAAATAAAAATGCCAGAAGCTAGTGACCATCTTGTAATAATGTGTAGTTTTTATGAGCATATCAGTTTTGTTTAGAAGCAAAAACTTTGATGTAATAGAACTTCTTTTCAAAGGAAAATATAACCTAAAGGGTATGCATCACACTTCATTTCAAAAGCCCTAGGAGAACTACTCACTGAGATTCTTACAAATTATGCTAATTTTTTCAAATGCATCTATGGAAATGTACTAAAAGGTTGGAATGTAAGAAAAATGTCAGCATTTTAATTGTTATTCTTCTGTGCCTGTGTATGTGTACACACAGACCCTGTGATGTCCAATACTGTATTTTTGCATAATGGAAATTCTATATATATTCATTTGTGCAGTTGCAAGTTGAGCATTCTTTATAGAAATAGATAGCATTTTTGTATTACTGCTTTACTTTCAGTGTAATAACTGTCATTGCCATGTTACTTGAAGATACATAGTATACATTATCAAATACTTAAGTGGTGTACTCTGGCATTGTACGTTAAGAGGATAATATTTAGTCCAATATGGTAATGATGGGGAACCATCCCTCCCCCCCAGGGAACAGTAAACATCTAACTTGCAAGCGAAGAAAGACCCACTGGGAAATAATAGACTAGATGTGGATTTTCACACAAAACTTTTAAAAAAATGCTTGTTACATTTATTTAGTTTGATTAGTTTATTTATTTTGATTAAACATTCAGTGCTTGTAGATTGTTCTCCATTAGCAGGTGTAATATTCATTTTTCTCTCTCTGCTCAACCCGTTTTGCTCTAGTCCTATGTTTTGTACTGCATGTATATGACCGCTTTCACTTTATTTGACAAGCAGTGGGAGAAGAGATTAAATTATCTCTGTGTTCTGTAAGGATATGTCAACTCTGAGCACTGGAGCCTTGTGCAGATCTCCCTGAGTCAATGTGGTTTTGAATAAAGACGTACAGTGTAGCATTTTACCAGCATACTTACTGGCACAAAAGCCGTTTGCACAGCACTACTGTACCACTTCCAGCCTTGATGCAGTTTGATGTGCTGCTACGCTGGGTCTCACATTCCTTACTGCTGCTGGCTAGTGTATGTGAAGCCAGCTCAGCTGAGCTGTAGCTCATCTACCTACACAGAATATATGTAAAAAGTAGGAAGCTACCAAAACCATATAAAATCTCATTTCTGTTGAACGAAGCCATCTCCAATATACATATTCCATATTCAACAGCAAAATTATCTTTGCAGAAGAACACCTGTACTAACTTCACTGTGCAGCTAGGGACATATAGGCCTTACATAAGCCTATAAACTCTTTTAATCAGAGAGATTCCTCTAAATCTATTCATAAAAAGATACACTCTACCAGTGTATCATAGAGGAGGCTTCTCTTTGCTGAAAAACATGCTTTGGCTTGAAGAGAATGGCAAAGAGTGAAGTTAGCTGAGTGAAGGCTCACCAGTATTACCCAGTTTAGGAATATTCTAAAAGACCTGAGCGAGTTGTTGTTTTGATGGATGTGTCTGTAATTGCTGCTCAGCTACACAAATGTTTTTGACATGGTACCCACTGAGGATTTTGGATGGAAATCTCACAACCTAGAGGTGAGAGTTTCTTGACTGCCTGATAAGGAAAAGACCTTCCCTGGGACCTTGGACAAAACACACTCCCAGGTGACTCAGTATTAAGCCAGTGCAAAAAATGGCTGGTATTTGTGAAGTAAGGGAAGTGACCCAGGCCATGCTTAGCTTGTGGAAAGTGAAGAGTACTCTGATGCAAAAGGGAATCCCAATTACTAGGCAAAAGGCATGCAGAGCTCCAGCCTGGGTCACAGAACAGTGCATTAAGCTATATACACTGTGGAAAACTGTACAAGGTAAGATAAAAGCTAGCATAAGAAAAAGGAAAAAGGTATTGCGATGGATAATATCACTGTGGAGGAATTTTAAAGATTTGCTTGACACATATCATGAACCATAAGGATGGCAAAATCCCTAGCTCTAGGGCATAATCCCCAGAAATAATGCAGCTAACATTGAAATTTCTGTTTGGACTAACCACCTGAAGGCAAAAGGTGCACAAGTCAGCTCGGCAACTAAAAAGTTATGTGAGAAGCACCGTGTAAAAGTAGCCTCAGTTCCACTTTGCAATGAATGTGTGTGCTTCAGTGGGAGTACAGGATTTCTGAAAACGAGCAACAGTAGAGGGGAATTTACATATTATTAATTTTATCTAGATTCTTTCACCAGCTCTCTGAGCATGCTACCGCAGGAATCCCAATTGACATTGCATGCAAATTAGAGAAAGACTTTGGGAATTGAAAGGGCTAGCAAAAGTCTGCAGTTATGAAGTACTGTGACAATGCAGAAAATGTGCACTCCTGGGTGTCTTCTGCATATTCCACATAAATGTATATATTGCAAGGACACTGCTTTTATATAGGTCTTGACTGTGCATGGCTGTGACAGAATGCAGAAGCAGAGTATATTTGTACCACACAACTGAAAAGATGAAGCATTCATTTATTCAGCTAAGAAGAGAGTTTGTTCCCTCCACAGGGATGTCAAAGGATAATGCTTTTTGCAACCACATTAGGGCATCCTGTCAAAGGACGTCAGAAGATGAGGGAAAACTTTCTTTTTCATACAGGAAGCTGTAGGAATTGCTATTTCCCTGGCTGGAAAGGGTACAGTTAATGACAGGTTGGGTCTAAGACAACAAGTGCAGTAAAAAAGCCTTATGTGCCCAAAGGGAATTTATGGGGAAATGTGTTAATGTAGCAATGAGATTCATCTGTAGTTGACATATCAAAGATAAATGTCAACTTATCTATTTGTTAATAGATCTATTAAAAGCTTTGTTTATACTTTCTGTCTCTTTTTTTTTTTTCTCAAGCACTTACACACAGATGGATTGTGCAAACAAATACTTCATTAAACGTAGGACTTGGAGCCAAGTGAACACTTCTGAGTCCAGCATTATGTCAATTAACCCAATTTAGTTGCTTTCTTGATCCACCCTCCCTTTTTTAACATTCCTTTTTAGTTTTTTTGGATAAGACAAGAGGGGCTCTGACTAATTCTATATGACTGAATGACTCTATACATCCTATTTTATTAATAAAAATACAATCTGTGCTCTCAAAATGGCACAGTACCATGGAACAGAAAACCAACAGACACCAAAATCCAAAAAGCTAAGTTAGAATGAGTCACTGAGGCAAAATTGGCAGGAACACCCTAAGATTCCCAAGCTCAAGTGAGCTGGTGAGGGGAGGCAAATCCGATTTAAATGTAATAACGATTTTGTTTAAAATGAGTTCTAAGGCGTATTTTTCCTACTGCTAAACAGCTGCTTTGTCAGTATCAATAGGTCAAAGAAAGTTGGCTTTAAGTTGCACTAATGATTTATTGTGTGTCTAGTTGCAACATATACACCTAGGTTTGTCACTTGGACACAAAAAATGTTTTGATTGGTGAGAGTTCTAGAGCATATAATAAGAAATGGAGTTTTATCTACAGCTGGCTGTATAACACAGAAGGGACTATTTTGTAATTAAATATAACATGTGCAGTACAAATGAACAGCTTGGGGTTTTTGGGAAAAGAAAAATTTACTTCCTTTGACCAGGAACCAAATCTTCTGAAAACTGACAGCAGTTGGATCTTTTTTTAATTCTTAATGACTAAGAAAAACCGTATGAATTTTCAATATGCTCTTGTATGGTCTTTTCAATAAATGAAAAACCAAGTGGTTTAAAAAGATGCATTTAATCCTAGACTTTTGAAAGCTGTATCATTAGCATATAGTCAAATGTAGGACTTCTGAGTGAAATTCTGTACAATAATTCAAAAAATTACAAGCTGGTACAATGTATATACATATATGTATATGTAGTATTTCCTCTTGTATTGTACCTCTTCACTGGTATACATCTCATTACCTTTGGCAGGTGTATGTGATATTTCTAAGTAATTAGATGAAGGACTTTTGCTACACATGGGTTTTTGGGATGCGGTAGAGGATTGATCATGTGATGCTGTATTCCTTTGCAAATGGATAACTGATATTTTTTTTTCCTAAATTAAAAAAAAAGAAGCCAAACTTTAAATTATAGTTACTAATTATCAGTTACTGAATCTATGAAAATTTTATGACCACAAACATTTTTAACCATCCTCAGTTGTTCAAATTCTCCCAAATAAAGAGGATTTTTAATAATAAAAAATGAAACGTGAAGTTGTTCATATGTCAACACATAGCTTTTTCAAATTTCAATTTTCTCAGACCCTCCACAGCTTCCTATAAATTCATGTTATTTGAGCAATTCCAATATCTGTGAAAATCCAGAATTTGCAATTAAGTAAACAGAATCTTCCTCTGCTGAAAAAAACATGCGATTGAGCACAATATCATCAATGTATCTCTCAAAAGAAACATTTAATTGTTCAGTCCTTCTGAACAATGTTAAATAATAACTTAAACTCTCATTTGATTTTCTCATTATCCTCACTGAAGTTAATGGGACTATATGCATACTTAAGCATATACTCTAGAGCTTTCTTTATAGGTTGTAGATCAGAATGGCAGGGGGATAATATTTAATCAAGGAAGCAAGTTTTAGTTCAAACCTCCACCACACTGTTATGTCTAATAGTGAAGGAAATAATTTTAAAACTGCTGGCACTAAGTCTGTATTCAGCATGATTTCAAAACCACAGAATGGTCTATTAAATTTTTCTGGCATGTGAAACTTGGAACGTGAAATGTTAAGGGACTGTTCCCGCAAATCCCTTGCTTGCAAGAATAAGTACTTACAGGGCTGAGCTGAAAATCCTGAAGTTCTTTCTGAGTTTTTACTGGAAGCCAGGCAAAATCAGGGACTTAGAGTGCAGGCACCCAGCTTGGCACCTGGCTCGTATCTAAGCTCAGTTGGGAGCCAGGTCCAGTTGGTATGTCTGCTTAAAAAACCCTGAGAAAAACAATTCAGTGGGAACTCTTAGGAGCATGCCTAAAGAGTAACAAAAAGGTAGCTGCCCCACAAATGTAGCTTGGACCACTACTTTAATTTCAAATTAAAATATGGCTGAAAAAGGAAATCTCCTTTTAGTTGATAGCCTAGTGCCTGAAATACTTTTTTAGACAGTGACAAATTATGGTTCATATCCCTTTTCTGCCATTTCAGAATTAAATCTATATCTCTTTTAGAAGTGGACATTAGCCATTGGCCCTGAAGACTCTTCCAAAGAAGGAGCATGTTTCAGTGTTTCAGCTGATTGTGGCTCATAATTATTATAAGATATATAAATTCTTATATATAAATAATTGACATATTTATGTCATAGAAGGAACAAGAGTCAGCATCACTTTGTTAGGAAGACCTGTGGGAATTTTTTCTTCTGCTCCCTGGAGTATTTCTGTATTTTACTTTTGGCAGTCTAAATAGGTCTGTGAACTGCCAGTTTTCTAATTCTCTACAGAGTTCCCTTTGAATCCACCATCTTCCCATAGACACATAGCACAACATTACTGATTCTCTTTTGGGAGTGAAATATTTATAATTTAGACAATGTATTCCCTAATTTCAGGTGATTGTGCTGTGTGTTAGATATGTGCTATGTATTAGATCGCATCCTTTGTCTTTACTGAGGCAAATTTCCCATTGACAGACCCAGGAATAGAAATTAAATAAGGTAAGCTGAGCTTTGATCGAAACTGAGTTTCTCTTCCTTTGATATTTTAATATAGAAAATATTAACTTGTTCCAAAGCATGGGAACACTACCTAATATTTCACGTGCCTTGGGTTTATCAGATTTTACTAGGCTATTTACATTTATTGTACCTAAAATTTCAACCACATGTGATTTAGAAAAGATAATTATAGTAGTAATTGTAGGAAAGTTCTGTTCTCTGAAACATCGCTGAATTTGATTCCAGTGTTTGTAGATCAACTTGATGAACTTCCATCTTATCAGAATAAATAATATTTCTAACTATGTATTATTCAACATCTGTATATGCTTGATCCTGCAGTTCACACGGGAAGATTTACTAAAATTGGTATCATTATCTAGGATAAAATTTTTACAGAATCAGACCAGTATTTTTGAAGACTTTCATCTAATATTGACCTAACCTCATGTCATGGTTTAACCCCAGCCGGCAACTAAGTGCCATGCAGCCGCTCGCTCATTTCCCCCCCACCCAGTGGGATGGGGGAGAGAATTGGAAGAGTAAATTTGAGAAAACTCATGGGTTGAGATAAAGACAGTTTAATAGCTAAAGCGAAAGCTGAGTGCGCAAGCAATGCAAACCAAGGAATTCATTCACCACTTCCCATCGGCAGGCAGGTGTTCAGCCATCTCCAGGAAAGCAGGGCTCCATCACATGCAACAGTTACTTGGGAAGACAAACGCCATCACTCCGAACATCCCCCCCTTCCTTCTTTTTCCCCCAGCTTTATATGCTGAGCATGACATCACATGGTATGGAACACCCCGTTGGCCACTTTGGGTCAGCTGTCCTGGCTGTGTCCCCTCCCAACTTCTTGTGCCCCTCCAGCCTTCTTGCTGGCTGGGCCTGAGAAGCTGAAAAATCCTTGACTTAGTCTAAACACTACCTAGCAACAACTGAAAGCATCAGTGTGTTATCAACACTCTTCTCGTACTAAATCCAAAACATAACACTATACCAGCTACTAGGAAAAAAATTAACTCTATCCCAGCTGAAACCAGGACACCTCAGTATTATATTGTCCAAAATATTTTTGAAAACTTTGGGTAAACTCCCAAGCCCTTTGAAGTCAATTGACTTTATCAGGTACAGAGGTTCACGTATCTTCCTTTTTCTGTTGCAAATTAGGTAATTGTAGAGTAAAATATGATACCTTTTAGAAAATGTTTCCTTTTGGGTGAATGAATACTTAATATTGCTGCTTAAGTGTGAGTGGAAGGACTGAGTGTAGCACCAGATGCACCTAAGTCTAAGAGGATGTTGCATTGTTCTGTTTAACTGCTGTGGCTTTTAATATTCAGGCTTTTTGTCTTTGGTCTCTTAGAGCAGCGCTGTGCAGAGTGCTTCTAGAAGTGAAGAGGGACTCTAGGTATGTAGACTTGAATTGTCAATATTTCCTTTTTTGTGTGCAGCTGTGCTGAAATTTGTATTGAGTTTGAGTTCTGAAAACAAATGTTATAACCTTGTACTCAGAAATAAAGGCTAGTGTATGTGCTTTACAGCTTTGGTTTCGGCAAACCTAGCTTTTTATTCCTGTGCTGTGTTTTGAAGACGGGAGTGACCTAGAATGATCTTTTCTGCCATTAAACCAAACTCATTCCACAGTTGTCCCATGGGATAGAAATACCACGTTAAGAACAACTGTCTTATGAGTTTTAACTCTCTGATTACTGATAAGAATCATTGCCTGTTTTATATTAGTGTAAGCCAATGAATGACTGAAATGGAGATGAACTACTAACTATTTAAGAAACAAGTAAGTTATGCATAATGGATATAACTCTTTCTATGTAGAGAATGCCTCTGAGAGGTATAGGGTTATGAAATCCTGAAAGATCCAATGTATTCATGTTGAAAAACATGAGATGGAAATAGATACAGCAGAGGCAGATTTGAAGCAGTTATATTGTGTGTAGTGCTTTTTAGTTTTACTGTAGCTAGACAGAAAAAATAAAGACACGCATCATTATTAACAACATTATTTGTGGTTTGTCAGTTTTTAAAAGTCAGGTGATTCCATGGTGTGTATCTGATATATGTCATGTATTTCCATATCCCTTATGTCCTGTGGCTATTAAAGCTCAGCGTGAAAAAATGTGTTGGAAACTCAAGAAGTGTCAAATATTAAATTGTATTTTTATCTCTAGTCCATAGGAAAGGCAGAGTTTGGCTGTGACAGGCTGAAGCAACCCTGGAGAGGAATGCTGCTTTCCTGTGGTCAGCAACACAGCACTGGCTTCTGGGAGCGGTGTGTTATACGGCTCAGCTGTGCACTGGGTAAAATAGAAGCTGCTTCTTTTCTCCCACCCCCATTTCCTACATAGGGTACAAATGCTGTTTTATTTTTCTCTATTCATGTGGTACCGTGGAAATGTTTATTTTGACCAAGACTGAAAGATCACATAGGTAAGGCCAAAATGGCTCTGTCAGAACTGTGCCTGGTGGTAGAGCCCTTGCCGCTGCAGATGCAGCGGTGAAGAAGTGCTGACAACAACCGCCATCTCGCATTTCACACAGTTCTGGTCTCTGCCAGCTGTGAGATGTGCCAATCAACTAGACAGCACATGACCTGACGTGCATCATAATTGTGAACATTACCAGCATCTGCTTCTCACTCCAGGATGAGATTATTTTTCTGGTGTGTGTATGAAGAGAAAAGTTTTCACAGGGAAAAGGGACACATTGGTTAGGCTCCTCCTGATGGTCTAAATGTCACCCTTCCAGCTCTGAACCCTTTCCTCCGCGGGCCAAAAGAGCAAAATTGCAAAAATTCTGTTATTCAGGGCAAATAGGTTTCAAAGAGGTTAAGCAGTGTGTGCCATTGTATGGTGATAGTTCTCTTCATAGCACATCAAAGGAGGAAGCAGTGAGACAGAGGTGTCACGCAGAAATATTGCAATAACCTTGGAACCCGTCAGCATGTTCTGCTGGACGGTCAGGTCATCAGTGTCAATGCCCTGGAATTCAGCTACTGAATGTGACAGACCTGTGGCTGTACCCTCGACTCTGAATGATCCCTTAACACTGCATGGGTCCAAAATTAAAAGGAATAGAGAATAAACCCTGAACAGAAATGGTTCCACTAGGGGCCAGTGAAAGTTGAGGAAGGATGAATGCAATTGGGAATTTAAAGAAATGTTGTTATACGGTGACCTGTGGGGAATCAGCCAAAGGAAAAAGAACTAATGCTAGTGATCAGGGATCTCCTGTACAGGTAATTCCAAAGGAATTTCCTTATTTTGATTCCATGTTCTTCATTGATGTTACATAGAAATGCACAGAATGTTTTCTTAAAGTTATATTGGAGAGGTTGTTAGACACCTATTTATACTTACTCTAAATATTAATGCAGCAGTTCTTTCAATAATTAGGTGATTATTGAAGTAGGTGGAAACACAGACCAAATTACGTAATTTTGAGATACATGTTTAAAAGTTGCAAATCTGTCTTACTCCATGTGGTTTCACACTAGCGCATTCTCTTTACCAAAAACACCTAAAGCAACAGTTTTTGACTAAAAGCCAGGGAAAAGCCATATAATGTAGTTGTACTGGTTTTTAATGGGTGATTAGACCTCCATAACTGTATGAGTTTAGTTACATTAACATGCTGCTCGCTAAGGATGTAGCATAGTTTGTGTCTGATGCGCTTTCAGCCACTGCAGTGACGGCCCAATCCCAGACGCTGTATTCAAGCATAACTCCAGTGGAATAGAGAGGGAAACCTTCAATCATGGTCACAGAAACAAAGAACAAACAAACCACTCCCGCTTGCTTGTGCCATAAAACCTGTGTGAGGTTTTCTGCAAGCTCCTGCAACCCACCGTATGCCGGAGGGATGCTACAGATGTTGCGGCTGTTGGCAGGGAGATGCGCAGCCAGGAGAGGTAATGTTTCATTCAGTCCGTTCCTCTTGCAGCCCCCGGCAATAGGTTTTCTGCAGTTTCCTACAGAGCTGCAAATAGAAACGAAGGCTGTGTCTGACTCACTGAACCTTTACGAAGGTGACAGGTGAAAAAGAGCTAGCCCCTTTTTTTTTTGCGGGGTGAGTTTCTACTGAAGGGCACTGGCTTTATTCTAGTTAGGATATGAAATGTACATTTCTGCTCACATCCGTAAGGACTAAATTCTTAGTCCAGATTCTGTTGACAGTTACATTATGTTAAACTGACTTCAATTTATATTACTACTACTTTTTAAAGTAAAGCACAGGCAAATATGTTTCTGACACAGTGACAGGGAAACATATATATAACAGGGACCAAGTTGAATGCCGAGAAAGACTGATAACCAACATAGGAAATAACGTAGGAGTTGCAGATCACACAAAATGTGTGCCAAAAAAGGAAAAAATGGCATTTTTCTCTCCAACTACTAAATTTGTTTGTGAAGGAATTCAGAGAATTCAGGGAAAATTTATTTTGTTTTGGAAAGAAGTAGAAAGGAAGATCTCTTTAAACTTTCTTACCGCAGCTATTTCTTAAATTCTGTGACTGGGGTAACTATAAGCTGAATTTATCCTTTTATGACTGACCTCCTCATTCTTCTCTCAAAGATCCCTGGGTGTACTTTTGCTCTATATTTATCTAAAATCCCATTCCCCAAGGTATCCAGAGCAGAAGCGCTAGTAAATACCCGAGAGCAGTGTGCCCTCTTGGGATCCTGTCTCTTGCACATGCTAAAGATTATCTGCCTTCTGATCCAGCTCTTGAGTAGCATTTCCATTTTGTTAGGTAATATGAGGGACCAAGAGGCACCCCTGCAATAATTCCATAGCTTTGAAAACAGAAATTTCTTTTACGTAAGTTTTGCTTTTCAGTCACCAAAAGTTGACTGACCTGAAAGAGCAGTAAACATTCAGTTTTTCTTTATACTTGCTTTTACAACTGTTATTTCATTCAGAAACCTCTGGGTTTATTTGTGAGCTACTAAATGGTGATGCTTGGAAATACATACTTATATCTCTCTAAATGTTTGCTCGTTGGGTTAGTGATGTACACGCAGTTTCTTCAGCCTGCTCTAAGTTACATAGTGAAATATTGGATTATCTTCAACATCAATACTAGGATAAATGAACCTGAGGTTACAAATCTTGTAGTTCTTCAGTATATTGGATGAAAAGACAAAAATGTGCAGAGAACTCTGTCCCACAACAATATCTGCGAGACAGGACTGTGATTCAAGTAGCTCCCTCTGATCAGATTTGAGTACAAGTTTGAGAAAAATGGACTTTTGGCAGGACATTCAACATGTAATAGCATCATTTAAAATTTGAGCTTCTAGAATAGTAACTGAAGTGTTCTAAGGTCAAAGCTGTATCCCATGGGCTTTCTGAATTTCCATATTTATCACCTCTGGTGCATCCGCCCAGCGCTCCCGACTCTTTGGGCAGACCCTCAATCGCTTTTTACAGTCAACTGGATCAAACTCTGTGTGGCATGAAAAGGGCAGGCGCAGTTTATGAATTGACTCTACTGTCCTACCCTGTGGAAATGCATTGCTTCTCTTCCACTTGCTGGAAAACAAGTTTTCTGCTGTTAGGCTAATAACTGAGGGAACAGAGGTGCATAGAAAGAAACACAGGCAAGGGCATAGAGAACAGAAATATTGCTTTCCAGCATGATATTGTTTCACAGTTACCTACTCTTTTCCCAAGTTTCTAGGAGTAGGAGAAACTATTAGACTTAAAAGAAAGATTCTGGGAAGTCAAGTATACCTTGAATTCTGGGAATATGTAACCTGAGAATTAAACTTTGTAGATAAAAAGATAAGTCACTGTTTTTGCTTTATTCAACATAAAATTATAGCGGCTGTCTTTTTTGTCAGACTTTCAGTACTAACATCTGACTCCATTGCACATTCCTTTTTACGATGAATATCTAGTCCTCTAAACCTAGCCCCAGGTCTGTGAAACAATTAAGAGCACAGGAAGCAAAGAATATGGCTTGTTTAAGGTTGGCCTTGAAGTTTTCCTCAAACAGCCTGGGCCAGCAATGCTGTCATGGTTTTGAGCTGGTGGCAATCCCCGCTGCCCACCACGGAGGTGCAGCATCTTCGCTAGATATGGTGCCAGTGTGTGCATAGCTGCCCCCAGCACCTGAAAGAAAGAAGACTCAGAAAGATTATCCCAAGGGTTACAAAGTTGTGGTGAGGGTGGTGGGGGTGGATGCTGCTATTGCTATGGCAAGAGCCACCACAGCCTAATTCCTGCCCTGTGCCTTGTCTTGTAGCTGGTACCAAAGGCACCCTGCTGTTTTTCCAATTCCTCCAGCACCGGGAAGCAGAGGAGGAGCGTACACAGGCCGACCCAAAGCAATGCGTGAAGGTTGCTGTGGAAGAGCAAGCTGGGGTACAGGTGCTAGTTCAGCTGCTTTATCACAGCTTTGCACCTGCACGAAGCAGAGGAGGGCAGCTGCAGGCAGGTAAGTTAGCCCAGAAAAAAGATGCTTGTGGTTATTCTGCTTTTGTCTGGTTTGTACAAAATCGCTTGCGCATTTACATAATGCATTATATCCTGGAGGCACCTTCTGGAGGGGCACAGATTGCCATGTGGAACGTGAAGTGGTGCTCTGCAAGGAATCAGTGTCATTTTGTGAACTGCTTTTCCATCCCATCTAGCTTTCCTGTGTTTGGCCAGGTTAGGAGAAGGTAGGTATCTTCAGTACCAAAAGACACTAAGAGAAAATTCTTGTCAATAGTAAATTACAAGGATGCTGCCAGCAAGTTTTGGACTGGAAGGTGAGAAGGGGCAGAACTGCCTTGGGGCTTCTAGATTAGAGCTGGATTGCTACCACGGACTGAGCTGAAGCCTCACAAATTTGAGGTCATGTCCTCAGATGGACTGACAAGGCAGAAGGTGCTGTGTATTCCTCTTTCCAAAGGAAGCAAGTATAATTTCAGCACTGAGAAATGGTACTATTGGAAATTCTTCCAAATTATTCTTAGGTAAAACAACAGATGCCTAAGCAAAAAAGCAAGTCAGGCAATGTTCCTATTTGTGAAGGTCTGAATAAGTCAGTTCAGTATAAGCAAAATTTAGAACACGTATTCAAATCACCAGTCTGTTTAACGTGTCTATGCAAAGAACATGTTAAACAGAGAGATAGGACATCCAAATAGTCCTTCGCCAGTGGGAAACAGCCCCAAGTTAACACACGAAAACAGTTGTGCATCTTCAACGTTAAATGAGCAGGAAACATAAACAAGAAGAAACAAAAATTAGCCTGCAACTTACGACGGTACAGTAAGGGAATGTCAGTATGATATATAGAGGCATCATATAGCATTTCAGTGTTATCTTTTTATGATACTTGTACCTTTTCCTTTCAACAGAGGCTGCTGATATTCTCCATTACACCTTTTGTCGGTATATGATGAATAAGTGAGATGGTCCTTTAAATCACACGTACTACACTGTACAATAATATTTAAGAAGAGCCTTGTGTCTTTCACTCCTCTAACAAAAAAAAAAAAAAAAAAAAGGAAAGTTATTAAATGTTGATCATGGAAAAATCAATCTTTCAAGAAGGAGTTACAAATATATTTTTTCAGCTGTGGAAGTTTCTGCAAAAATACCTCTTTGCACAAAGGCAAATTTAAGTATGTAAGGTTGGTATAAGTCTTTTTTTGCCTTTTTCCTATTTATTAAAGCTCTTCTGGTATATTAATTCTACATACAACTATTGCAGACTTTTCCTTCTCCTCACTAATTCCTTGTTTTATACGCTACATATTTTTATGTAATTTAAAAATATTGCTCTCTACAAAAGTTTTTTATACCCTGTTCTTAATTTGCATTCCAACTAATTGCTGTAGGAGTTTCATATTCTTTGCTAAAAGAGGTATATCTCCAGTTGTATTTTCTTTTGTTTTTCTTTCTTCCTCCTCCGCTGTGTAAATACTATTATAAAAGTACAAAAGACTATTCACTATAAAAAACATCCTCATGTAGGACAGCAGTGACATGATACACCACACACCCACTTGTGTAGTCTTTATCAATAACAACAGAAACGGGATCAAGTGACAGAAATATATGTGTTTTAAATCAGTCACTTTGGGAATGAATTTATTCCGGATCGTTCAAGCGGAGATGAATAGCAGGTTTCTAAATGTGATATTATGAGGGTAAGCAGATGACTCGTTATTTGCATTATAGCACAGTAGAGTTGGGCAAGAACATCGCTACAAGAGGGAATAAGCAGTCATATCTGTTTATTCTATTACATTCATCACCACGGGGTGTATCTGTACATGTCGGGTCAAGGTCAGTGATCCTTGTTCACATGAATCATTCCCAGTGCTAATGAAAACCACCCTGATGCAGCGTGTTCAAGCACCAACAGCTTCGGCAGACGACAACGTCGGACTGACTCACTTCTGCGAGCCAGAATTCACAGGTGAGGCAGAACGGCTGGCGGGAATTCAGGGTTTAGGATGGATAATGGATTAGCAGAGGCTGTTGGAAGAGATCAGCATTGAAAAAAAGGTGGATAATTTTTAACTGGGGGGCAAAAAACTGCTGTTGCATTGTAGGCTATGGCTCCTTTACACCTCGGCTGTTTGAGTTTCAAAGCCAAAGAGAGTCTCTCTAAACCAAAAAATAATTAAAAGAAAGTAACTTGGTTCTGAGTTGGTTTCCAAACAAGAAGTTTGAAAATTATGATAACAATGAATACTAATTCTCTTTCTCCACAAGCTGCTTGAAGTCAAGGAAACAGAGGTAGGATATAGCGGCACAGGAAGGAGGTTTTATCTTTCTATTCCCCCCCGCCCCTCCCGTCCGGATCAGTGCAAATTCTGCATGCGTTTTCTCTGTATTCCAAAGAGTCCGGATAGAAAGAAGGATACGCCTGGTGGGAGTGCTGATGACATATAGATATGTATGTGTATGAAAAATGAAAAATCACCTGTGGAATACCTTTTCAGGGCGGTTGCAGTGACTGCTATAATTTGACGCACAGGTGGACTTATTATCGAGATTACAAAGGACAGTTATGCGCATTCTTTGTACTTAGGAAACACACCGCTCTGTCAAATCCTCAGGACTACCACTGCATTTCCAACTATTTTTTCTTGGAGAAAACTGCTGACACTCCCTCTCTCTGTGCCTGTAACTTTTTAATCGCCCAGTCTGATTTGAAGAAGACAACAAATTTCAGAGAATATCACGTTTCTTACTCGGCAATGATCTTTCTACAGAAATTTTGGCGGCTCCCTTGCCAAAGCAAGGGGAGGAACGCGACGGCGGGGGGAGCCCCGGGACTCTGGCGAGGAAGAGGGTGCTCCGCGGGGGGGGGNCAGGTGGGCGGCGGGCGGGGGGGGGTATGGGGAGGAAGGCAGCTGTCTCGCCACACATGGGCTGGTGGGAAGTGGGAATCTCAGGTTGAGTTACTCATCGTTATGGAGTCAGGAGTGTGCAGAGCCAAGGCTTTTGATGGCGGGGGGTAACGTACACCCGTTTTTCAGCGGAGGTGCCCTAGGAGCACTTGCCGGCGGGCGGGAGGAGGTTTATGCCGAGGACTGTCATTTCCCAAGCCGGGAAGCCGCCCGGTCCCGGGAGCCCA
>VYZV01038526.1:278542-324491 GCA_013401275.1 Pandion haliaetus | reverse complement strand
GGTCCTTTCCGCGGGCTGCTCTCCAGTCACACACTGCTTCAGCGCGGTTTTTACCATGGGGTTACGGCCAACTTCGGGAGCCTCCGCTCCACTGTTCACCTCCATGGGCTGCAGGGGGACAGCCTGCCATCTCACCATGGGCTGCGGGGCCATCAGCCTCCTCAGGCGCCCCCTCCTCCCCCTCCTTCACTGACTCCAGTGTCGGCAGAGATGTTCCTCTCAGGTTTCCCAACCCCCATACTACGGGTTCCCCTTCTTAAATCTGTTCTCCCAGAGGCGCTACCACCGTCACTCCTCTCCTAGAGGCGGGTCCGACATTTTGGCGCGTCCGACATTTTGGGGTGGCAAATTGTTCCAGCAGCTTCTTAAAGGGGCCGCCTCTGCAGCCCCCCTCCCCTGCCACCAAGGAAAACCGCGCCACACAAACCCATAACACTGACTTATCATCACCAGACCTTCTGCGGAGAGGGGCCCATCCATCAATCCCCTGGGACAGGTTAGCTGTAGGATTAGCTCAGGTGAAGGACACAGAAAAGGTGTGCTATGGGATGGATTTGCTGCAGGCAAGTGATACGGGTTCATATGTGTAGGGTCCTATTGACAGATTTGCTATAGAATCTGCCTGAAGAGGAAGTAAAATGTCACAATATTTCTTACAAGCTACCTGTTTGTACCCATTGCCTTAGGTAAAACAATCTCGTTGTAGAATTTTCTTGGTTTGGACAATGGTGTATGTAAAACTATAAATAAAAACTTAAGGGCAATTAATGCTGTAGGATTTTTCCAGGAGAGAAAGTCTCACAGACCAACCCCAGTAAGTGTGTTATGCATTGCCCCAGCATGTGTTGTCAAACCAAGATGACTTGTTGCTTATGGAGTTTCTTGTGATCATCAAACCAGCTGAAAGTCTGGCTTGAGTAATTAAAATGCTAATTGGAAGTTCACCATTCGTCAAAGGAAATAGCAATAAGTTTCTTTTTTTTTTTCCTCCAGTATTTTCTCTCTCGTGGTGGCAGATGTTGGGGTTGTGAATTCATTGTCTGCCAGAGACACAGCAAAATCCTCTTTCCAAACTAGTTTTCTGTATTTTTGTTGATTGTCTGCTTAAATTAACCTTCTCTAATGAGATGAAGATACGCAGGGTATGCCTGTAATTTACAGGCTGTGAAATTAGTTAGTATGGATATAATATGTCCTGGTGGGTGACAGGGATTAGAGAGCTCTGAGAGTACCCAGGTAGAGGTGAAGATGGCATGTATCTTTAATGCATGGTTCCTAATGGTGTGGAGGATTATCCTATCTGGCTATATGTATACACACACACACTTAGAGGCTTTGCTCAGGACCATTAGAGACAATGGGCTGGAGCTTTCCCTCTCCTCTGAGAAGGCATTTACACCAGTTAAAAGTGAGTATAATGTGAATGTAGAGTGCTTCCACGTCACCTAATTTATACCCAACCTTCACCATTATGAGCGGAGAAGCATCACAGATTTGGCTGGTGCGTATGCCTCTGTGTGGGCTTAACACCCCCGCAGTGTAAATGCACTACAGGGTGCCTCCGTGCAGAGGATGAAGCTTACTTGCTACCAAGCCACCTTCCAAAAAAAAGCAAACCATCTTTGGGATGAAGGATTCAAGGAGACATATTGGGTCCTCAAATTACAGCCCCTTTATGTCACCCTCATTTGGAGTTACTGGGGGAACGATTTGCATTTCTCTGGCAAGAAGTGCTTGTTCAGGCAGGTTTCTCCTTCTGCATGCTGAATATAGCTGTGTGCATGCCGATCGCTGTCCTCTGCTGGAGAAATGAGACTCATACGAGTTCCTCTGATGGCCGTAAACCTTTGCAGGCTTCTAAAAGGTGTGTGGGCAAAAAAGGTTTGTCTGAAATTTCTCAATTCACTAATAAAAGAGCATGCAGCTGAAATCCACAAGGAAAAGTGGATGCCTTCTAATGAAAGGTTTTAAGCTTCAGGTTTGGATATATCCTCCTCTCCCCTCCCCGCTCCCCCATGTCTCCAAGGCTCGCACTTCAAATATTTGGATCCAAACACCAGACTTCAATTCTCTCACTTGATAAGAAAGTGATGCTTGAGTTATCTCTCATTCAAGCACAGATCAATGTGCAAATAAACAAAGCCTCCTCTCAAGACACCACACTAAGACTTCCCCTAGCACAAAATGACACAGTCCGGTGGGGAGCGTGAAGTGTCCACATCAGTGTGCTTCCTTGCTTGGTTTGTAAACTGGGGAAGAGAGATCAGATAATTGCACGGCTGCCAGCTTCCAATATTTTAGGGCTAATTTATGGTAATAGGTGTTTGAAACACTCTCAGCCCTCAAGACATTAGTACACACCTCCGCTTTCATAAAAGAAGAAAAAAACTTTCTTTGTTTTCATGCTGAGAAGATAATCTGGATATTGTGTGTCAGATTCAATTTGAAGGCCGTAACAGAAAGACAAATAAAAGCCTCCCTCCTTGCTACCACCAATAATTTTTTTCCTGTGTTTGGGATATTGTGATAATGGATTTGTGCCTGTAGGACCCACTGGGGGTTGAGAGCCCCTGAGTTTGTGTGTATGCCAAACATGTTGCAGTTATAATGATGTGAGTCTCAAAGAAAATGAGGTGTGCTAAAGTTCTTTCTAACAATATCCGTTGCTTTAATAGAAGATATTATCACTGTCTGTGAATCTTGTCATATGTTAGGCCTTGAATCAGGTGTATTTACAGCCCTGTACTTTAAAAAGGTAGAAGGGCAGCACTATTAGTTTGGGGGTTTTGCTTTGTTTTTTTGAACATAGTTATTACAAGGAAAAAAATCCATTTACTTGGGTTCGAGTTCAGATGGGTTCTGGATCAACAGGCCAAAGTTATATCCTGAGATTTGGGAAGATTCATATCACTCATATCTGCGTCTCTATTTATTAGCTCAAATGAAACAAAACACACAGAAAGTTGAACAAACAAATGCACAAATAAAACTGAAGCCAGATCCCTGAGCCCACTGCTGAATTTGGAATGAGTGCAGATCTACGTACAAACTTCTAATCCACTTTCTCATTCCCCTAATTGTCATTTTTGTTGGACAGGTATCTAACATATGCCAATTATTTTCTTTTTTATAAACACAGTCCTTGCCCAAAGGTAAACAAGACAGATGAAACACAAGGCAAAGGATGGCTCTGCATTACAATTTCTCTGGCAGCAAAGGCAGCTTAAGAGGATCCTGCCCTTCTCCGGCCAATTGTTCCTTTTTTCCATGCTGCAGGATGCTCTTCCGGCAGATACATCAGTGCAACTCTGTGTAGGGGCTCAAGTGGATCAGTTTTAAAAGATTTATTGTTAAATGTGGTTCAGTGTCAGTGCAGCCCTCAGGCAGTTGCCTCTGTATATCTGGAGCAGTAAATTGAGTTGCAGTGTGGGAAAGCACAGCCAGGGTGGGAAACTATGCTAAATTAGTTTTGCCCCTGAGAAATGACATGGTAGTGTGTGCTGAGCTGGTGCTCTGTTTATCTGCACTCAGCCAGACCTGGCCACATCAGGGAGGTTTTGTGACATGAGGGTTTTCAGCTGTTCAAAAGATGGATGGGATAATGAGGGGGTGGGTGGTGTGAGAATAAAAACATTGCTGGAAGGGTGGGAGATGGTAGGGTAACATTGAGATGGTGATTTGAGAAGGAAAGAGGTGGTTTTAGGAGGAGCCACAGGGATGCTCAGTACAGACAGGCAAGCATGGAGCTGGGTTTAGGGTACAGGTCCTTTGTGGATGCAGTCTGTTATACCAGCCTGCATCTGGATTTTGGGGGCAACTAGCATTTTTTTCTATCAAGATTTGGAGATGTGAATGGAGAGGGGGTATCCCTAAGAGCAGACTTGTAGCACAAAGAGGCAGCTGAGGGTTGTGTGGAAGAAGGCAAGTGATGGTGGAGGGAGAATGGCTTCCCTTTGCAGGCTGAAGGGAGGAGGGAGTTCTTGGTGCTTGTTGTAGCACTTGGAGGTGCTGAAAGGAGGATGAAGACCACAGGGGAGCAGCTGTGCTGGCTGCAGCTGACCATGCCCCAGGAGTGGCCTCTTTGTCTGACCCTGTCATTCCTAAGCTGTTTTGCAGGCTGGGGACCACGATTAGTGAAGTCAGCTGGGAGCCTGTTTCTTTTATCCTCATGAGCTGAGAACTGGAGGGAATCTGTCGGAGAGAAAAACATCCCAAGCAGGTGAAGTGGGCTGCCACCAGCTCCTGCCATGTGTGAAAAGTCCCTTCTTGCCTTCACATTGCAGGGCTTGTGTCGCTGTTTCCTCCTGCTTTGCAAATTGCTGGCCATCCTCTTTCCTTTTTGCTGCCAGTCCAGATGCAGCTTCTCTGGGACCAGGCTCCTGCTGTCTCCTGTTCTTCTGGAAGAAACTGGCTCCTTTTCCCTACTCCTCTCACCTAATGTGGATGCTGCTTTTCCTCCACATACCATTACTCAAGTGCTACTATTCATTTTCCAGGAATCTCCAGCAAAAGTTTTGTCTGTAGTTATTTTGGTAATTGTGAAATGACCTCATACAACCCACATCCATGAAGCACCCATACAGTGGCACTCTGAGTCTCCCCTCTCCGTTTTGTGGGTTTTGTTCTGCCTTGCTCAGCTCTGATTGTTGCTAGTCATAAGCAGGTTTGAGAGAGATTGCCACAAATGTATTCAATTAATTCTGTTTGCCGCTGTGACTTTTGGGACCTGGTCTATGAGGACTGGAGTTTGCCAAGTTGTACATCATTCTCTCTGTTCTGCATTTCTAATATAAAGGAGAATATGGTCTAGAAGGGATACAGGTTCACTTCAGCATCATGAACAACGTAAATGAAATCCACTTCTTTCAGCTATGATTTAATCTTTTTTTTTTCCCCCTCATTTTTTCCTTTTTTTAACCAATACAGGAGTTAATACAGTTGCTTATCCTTTTTTTTTCTGAAGGGGAGAAAGGAGTTAGCTTTCATTTAAAGCCTTCACCCATGCCAGGAATCTTGAAGCAGGAGGCAGAGGACTGATACTACTGCTAAATAATCATATTCCTCAGCTGGTGTAAACTGGCTTAGTTCTGACAATGTCAGAGTAATTGGCATGAGATGTGAATCAGGTCATATTCAGCCTGAGAATGATATCAGTGAAAATGTCCTAGTAGGAGGTGAACATCAAAGAGGAAAAAGGAAATCGGAGGAAGGTGCAAAATACAGTTACTTTACCCGTAACATCAGTGTTCATGTCCTGCAAAATTACTACAAGAAACAGCATGATTCCAAGCTGCACGAAACATGTCTTCTTGTCCTGGGGAAAATATCTAGATGAAAACTTGAAAGTCTTAAGTTTTTGCAAAGCTAAGTTCTGATTAGGGCAATAGAAATATTTCTGTGTAGTTTTCTTGTGTCCTGTTCTTTCTGGTCATGCTGGTATCTTAGCTTACTTTTAATTAGTGGAAATGCTGTAAGAAAACACATTTTAATCCAGGGGAGAGGAAAAAAAAACAAACTAAAACAACCTAAAAGAAAACTTAAAAATGACTGCAACTTCTCTTGGGGGGGAAAAAAAAAAAAATTAAACCTGACCCTTTCCTGCAAATAGTTCTGATTTCAAAGAAATTGACTTTTCCAAAGAATAATAGGCTTATTGAAAAGTACCTAGGCCGCTTTTCTGCTGTCACTGAGCCATGTTGTCAGTGCACCTCTGTTTGCAAGGCAGTACACCTTTTCTGAAGAGCTCTGCTGTCTGTAAAGACAAGTACCCTCTGTGGGCTCACTCCAACACCAACCTTGAGAGTCAATGCACGCATTGTGTGGATCCCCTTTCACAAAGATCTGCCTCTATTCTTGCCTTGTTCTTTCATTCTCCTAGTGCAATGTAAAGGTCACTCTTCATGAAAGTAGATATTTGCTCTTTGTGTTCAGGGGAGAAAAAAGTATAACCCTTGCATATTACTGAGGGTTTAGGAGGCATTAATGGACTCTCTCTGTAAAGTTTCTTCGGCATGAATTCCTCCTTTTTTTACTGTCAGAACATGGTCAGAAATGTTCACATCTCCCCGTGGGTGGGGATGGTACCGAGGGTTGGTTTGTTTTTTTTTTTCTGGCAGTGGTCCTGTTGCTCTCGTATCATCCCTGTGCTTGAGGCTGGGGTTTCTGCTGTAAAGCTACAGCATCTACTAATGTACTTGCTGCTTGCACTGAAGAGTTTATAGAAGGTGCTTTCCTTGGTCTCACACTGAATTCCCTCTTGAGCCCACTGAGTTCAGATTGTACTACATGCCTATTGTAAATTGGATAACAGCTGATCAATAGACACTTGTCCTGAAGATGAATGACCCTGTATCAGATACAGGGCCTCTTTAGAGAGGAAGTTAAAAAGCTGAATTTGGGGCATAAAATGAAATAACATAAATAAGGATGGCCATTTTGGATTGGCACTCCATGGTGTTGCCAGTTACTGTTGAGTCCTGCTTTGCAGCCAAACTGTAGGGCAGTTCACGCTGATTACAAATGGGCAGAGGTAATGGGTATGGGAGGAAGCGGCAAAGTGCCTTGAAGACATGATTATTTGGATGGAGAAAATGGAAAGCCACATGACTGAAGCTTGGGACTTGGGTCTAGCATAGCTTGGTGAATACACATCGGGTGGGGAGGTCTCTGCACAAGCTGAGCTGGGAGCTGCAGTACCAATCATCTTCAGTAGTGGGGGATAAATATTTGAAATCCAATGCTCAAGCACAGAGCTCTGCCACTTAAATAACAGGACTTACTTTGTTAGTTAGTTAAAGCGGGATCTTAATTTCTATGTGGGTCAGCCACTTCAGAGGAATATTTTCAAGAACTTGCTTGTCAATGCAGGAAATTATGAATACAGTAGACTAAGTTTCCACCCAGTCTGATCAGTCTTCAGTTTAAATAATAACATTTCATCTTATTTAATGAACTGTCAGCCATCTCCTGAGGAAGACACTTTAATGAGTGGAGAATCATGTCCAATGCTTATTTATCTAAGTCAGGAGCATAGATCTGATAACGATCGCTTTTCATCTATGTGTCTGATTCGTGTATCTGTCAGGCCACTTCCTGATCCATACAAAGGTAATTTGCATAAGAAAGTTGGAACACTCTGAATGGTCACTGGGTTTCATTCTTCACAGCTGAGGCAACTTCAGCTTCTTACCAAAGTAGACTGAATATCAACTCAGAGTGTGCTTAAAGACAAAAGTGGAGGAGCTGAAAGGGAAAGAAAGGGAGGAGAGACCGGGACTGGTGCTCCAACTCAAATTAGGTGGGAAGCACTCATTTGAAGTGCACAGTGCAAATGTTTCAGTCTGTAGTAACTATCAAAAATTAGTTCATCAATTATCTAGGTCTCCATGCTGGCTAATAAACAAGAAGTGAAAGTTCAGAGAGAAAAGAGAATTTTTGTAACTGGCATACCTGAAATTCAGTGGCTGAATTGCATAATGTAGAGAAAAAGCTATAGGTAAAAATGAGGGATGTGGAACTGAAAAGATACAGGCTTCAATGTAACAGATAACACAAAAACCAGGCTTCTGGCATACACTTAGATCAAGGGAGAAACATTTGAGCTGCCTAAATTCAGATATTAATAAGAAGTCTAATTAAAACAATTAGTCTCCCCTGGAACCATGCATTGGCAAGTCGATGTTTCTCTCCATTGCCTACAAAGGGAGCCAGGACAGACTAGCTTTTAACTAAGGGAGCAAAATTAGTGCATATATTTTTGTGGAGGAATATCTCTACCACCTCAGATAGTAACTGAGCCCAGATGAAGCATGGGAGTGATCTTCAGCAAACCTCAGTCATGGTCTGGAGAGCAGAAAGGGTTTCTCCATAAGCACTGTTCACATGCAGCCTAAACTGTGTTACTACGTAGGGGGAGAGGCACAAGAGGTCTTCCTGTATGAAGCCTATCTGCTGAAACGTCTATGAAAATGTTAGAATAACTTTTAAAAATGCAATTTTCCAACAGCTTCTGTCATGTGTGACACTTCTTGTAACTCTTTGCAAAAGGAAATATTATGTGGAATAAAGATACATTACTCACTAGACTGGAAGCTGATAGTTGTTGAAGCAGTGTTCATTGAGTCATAGGAAAAGGAATTTGCAGGGACCTTGAGAGGTTATCTAGTCTAAGTCTGTGCCCCAAGGCAGGACCTACTTTACATGTAATTCCCAAGGCAGTGATTATCTTCCCTCTGCCTTCTGCTCTGTGGGTTAACCAGTCCACTTCACTCAGCCTTAAGTGACTTCTAGACTCCAACACTAGCGTTAAACTCTCTTCCGTCCATCGATCCATGAATATCTGTTCTTAGATTTTTACCAGACCTGACTGGGCAAAACAGCAGGTCTGAATTCAGCAGCCTGGTCTGAATTCAATGTTCACTTTGGTCTGAGCAGGAGGATGGATTGAATGAGAACCTGAGATCCCTTTTGACCAGGATGATTCTGTGACTATAGTTTTTATAAGGCGATACCCAAAACTCACACACAGTATTAAAGCCAAAGCATTACCATCAGTTGAGTGGAGGAGTCATGATATTTGTCATGGAAGTGAGCTATACAAATTTGATGTCTGTCTTTCTTTTCTTGCTTTCTTCTGAAGGCATGAAATTATTGCCTCAAATTCAAATTCTCCTCCATTCTCATTCCAAAATCCCTTTTCTAATGAATTGTTTCTTTACCTCTCTCTTTTTTTTTTTTGTCTTTTTTCTTCTTTTTTTCCTTTTGGTTAATGTGTTGTAAGAAATTTCTGAAAAATTTTCTCTATTCTTTACTCACCAGATGTTTGCATAGTTTAAAAATACTCAATATGGGCAAACAGAGGATCGTAACTAGTAATAAGTACATTTGCTGTCTCAAAAGCATTAATTTTCAAAAGTTGAGAAAAATTACAAGCAAAATTGATTAGAAGAGAAACTGCAGGCAGGGAAAATACTGATTGCAAATTGGAGTTTCTGTAAAAGGAGTTTATTAGATAGCCAAAACCCAAACCACCACAATTTCGTATGAAATAAGATGACAAATTTGGCTGGGATCCAAGCCTTGATCTGTAACAACAGAGAGAGCAATGGGAAATCTATATCCATACATAAGAATTACATGTGAATATTCAAGATTGGAAATGGAAAACTTGCACCAAGACCCTTTGAAGAATTAGCTGAACTTCCTTTTGGTCTCCTGACTTTAGTTTCTAATAAAGCTTGCAGCATGGTAAGTAATTGTGTGAGCATATATAATAATATTATTTTTAAAAAAGGCTAGAAAGTTGTTGGTATGTAATAGGTAGCATGTTATCTGTCAGGTAAAATAATGGGACCACATTAGCTCATGTCAATCAATAAAGAATCAAAGGGTAGAAAGAAAAGCAAGGTTTGTTGACATAATTTTGTAGAAAAAGATCTTTTCAAACAGAATTAGTTTTATTCTTTGAGGATGCTGTTTTGGTTGATAAAAGTGTGGATGAACATAATGGATAGACTTTTGTTTAAGTAATTCCCAATCCCCTGGCACTTTATAGTGCTAATTTCATTATAGATAAAGAGCACTTACACATCTGAAACTGGGTAACTGCTGGTCTTAAAGACATTGGCTATCCTGGAAGAAGAAACAAACAAAAAAACCCAAAAAGAATATTTCTAAGGTTTTACACAGAGATGAGTACCAGAACTGCTCTTTTTCAGTATTTTTTATGAATGATTTGTAAAGTACTACAAAACCACCAACTGGGGAACGAAAGGTGACTTGGAAACTATTGGAGTTCTTTAGAGAGACCTGCATGGGGAGGAGGTACTATATATTGAAAGGCTCTTCAATCTGGAAAAGGCATAAAGAGAATCAATGGCTGGAAGCAGAAGGCAACAAATTCAATTTAAATACTAGGTTACTTCCTTTTTTTAGTTACTTATGCATTGATTTGCTTATTTAAATAGTGATGGTGATTAGAGCAAACTATTATGTGAAAATGTAGGATCTTGACCACATTGTGGTGGTGATGGGGAAGTTTGCAAAGACCAAAAGTTAATCACCATAGCCTCCTCTGCTAGTCAATGAAGGGAAACAAACTCTTCCAGCTCACCTAAGCCAAATTATTGCTTATAATAATCATGTGGAGAGATCTTTTTTCCTCTCCATTGAGTATAAGGGGAGCTTCACTCAGTTGAGTGTTAGCTGGGGGCTACTATCCAGCCCCTTTCTCCTGAGCCTCACAGATGATTGTAATGCAGTGTCAGGAGAAGGTGATACCCTCTCTTGGGGTTTTCTGGGTTAGTGAAGAAAATCACAGGGAATGGCTTTGTCAATAGAGCTACTCACAGGGGACCTGCTGGAAATGGCAGAGAGAAAAAAGGTAACAGGATTAAGAGAGAGAAAACATACAGCTACTAAAAATTAAAAAGACCAGAAATAAATCTGACCTCCCTTGAAACCAATCTGAAGCTTGAATTGTGTATTCCATGCTGCTACCAGGACAGGCTTGGGAGGGTCTCTTCTTCCTTTGTACCTGGGCCCAAGAGAGCACCATTTGGGTACAGATTAAATTTAAAAAGAAACAGAGAGAAGGAAGCTTCTCTTCCCTCTTGGCCATAAGGAGTTTGCATCCAGCACAAGACAGAGTTGGAAAAATTGTGTCCATCCTGTGCCCACTGCCTTTTTGGGGCAAATGCTAATGACTGGCTGATGGGAATGTGCCTGTCTCCTTGTTCTCTGGCTGCACTTGCTGCCTTCCCCACCGAATGGCATTAATCATGTCAGCTCCCCTTTCTACAAGAGTGGCTGGTTTAATGGGAAACTTCAGCCAGCATCAATATCCTGAGGGGAGGAGGAAATGAAGAGAAGAGGAAAGCGTGTAGCACGGAGGTAGCTAATGGTGAAAGCAGTCACTGTCTGTTCCACAGCAGGGATTTGATAGGGACAAATCAGGGACTAGAGACCTAGAGACTGGGTTTATTTTGAAAGTCCAGAGGCAGTAAGGATGTCAGTTGGATCTGCAGTGCTGGAGCTGGGAGAGGTCTCTGGGAAGCAGAGAGGATGGAGGATGGTATGGCATGGTTGAGATCCAGAGGTACTTGCCAGGGAAGGTGGAGGGAAAGCCAGAGCACAGATGAAGCATTTGAGCCTGAAGCATGGGCTGGAAAGAGACTGAGAAAGAGGCACATAGAGAGAAAGCTGCTAGGGGGGTGCAATGCTTCTGGAAAGGGGTCAGGTTGTGTTTGTGTGGGAAGGGAAACCAGCCTGAGCAGATCTGAAGGAACAGCTCTTCTCAGAGGCAGCTGCTGGTGGTCATCGTAGCACTCCCTTCATGTGTTTTCTAGAACTCCCCAAGCTTTTCCATGCTTTATGGCAAAGAGTCATTCCTGCCTAGAGCCACAGGGCTGCACTATCTGCTGTTCCCACCTTTGCTCTGAGGTGTGTTGGGGTGCCATCTAACTGGAGGATCTCCATGGTCTGGAATTACCTGCCAGCAAGCAGATGGAGGCTGGATGTGCTTGTGCATTTCTGTGCCCATGGGTGTGCACGTTGCTCTGGGAGTGCGAAGGAAGGTGGTTTAGCCCAGGGTTCACCACTGACATGGCTTGCTTCTTCTCGTGTTTCCTTTCCCCTTCCTCAACCTCTTTCTCCATCCTGTCTGTTTTTCTGTCTGTTCCCATGCTCCTCTGACAGCTTGTTATTAGAAACATTGCTGCATATTAACTGAAATTGTTAAACACTGCCTTGTAAACCACTATGTGACTGACAGGCTTCTCAATATACCTGAGCAGATGAGATTCATCTGGCTTCCACGGTGCCATCATATTCAGCCCTGTANCCCCACCCGTTTCCCAGCGAAGATGAACAATACATTTACTACCCAGTATATACAGAGAATGAGCTCCCTGGAGTCTTCTCTGTGGGATGTTTGCTCTGCAAACAGAAGCCTGTAAAGATGGGTGGTACAGATGAAGAAGATGATAATCTTAGCCTGTAAAAATACTCTCCTTTTGAGAAATCCAGCCCCAAAGACCTGGCAGTCTATCACACAGGAGAAGGAAATGAGAGTGACAAAACATAGATAGCATAGGCAGCATGGGAAAACCTTCCATGTGTGTGATGAACTGAACCTGTGGAATTCATTGTCATAGGATATTACTGAAATGAATAATTTAGGAGGAATCAAAGAGTTTGCAACCTCATTGAGAGCTATGTCCAGACAAAACATGATACAGGTTGAAATTTGTAATGACTAAATCTCTACAACATAATCTAATTATCAGACAGGGTTAGGCAAAAATGACCTCCCATGGGGAGAAATGCACAATTAAATATGTTAGATCTGAGCTGATAAGCAGGTATGTTAAACCTTCTTCTGAGTCACCCAGTAGTGAATTTTTTATCAGAATTGCAGTAGCAGATCAGACAACCTTTTTGCTTCTCTTCTTGTCATTACCCTGTGATCTTTTAGGACAAAATATTTTATTCCTTTTCACATGGACATTTTTGCAGAAATCGGATTTCACACTCGCTTGTGAAAATATAGCCTCAAAGAGGCTCTCTGTCTAGCAGTTTCTACGTAGCTGATCAAGCTGGTATAGCATTGCTTGGTTGAATCTTGGGTTCCTAGAAATTGATTTCACCAGTATAAATTTCATGGGCGCTATTTGTTGCACTTCGTTCAGCATACACAGATTTCCACTGGAGGTAGAAAAAATTCCTGTTGACTTCAGCTAGATCTGTCACTTTTTTTGTTGTTTTTTCTTTTGAAGTTCTCACCCAAACTGTTTTGGAAGAAACAAGTCTCTCAAACCCACCTGAGACATGGTGATGTTCCACCCATTTTTCAAGGGTGGATGACACACTGGAAGTGTAAGTGGAAGACATAGCCCCCTTATACCATCCTAATGTAACCAGGTTGCTTGGCACCAGGACCACAGTCTGTTTATGCAACTGTGACACAGGTCTTGCATCTGGTGACTCAACTGAGCCAACCTGTGGTTGATGAATAGTATTTGTTCCCTATCTGTGTGTTTTATTTGTTTTGAGAATATTACGCTCACCTCTACTGCCATGGAGCTGTGGTTTGGTGTAAAGAAGAAGTCTCACTGATCTCCCTTTCTCTGTCACTCATCCCCACAAACACTAAGTCATTGCTAATGCTGATGTTTTTGCCAAAAGAGTGGTTTTCAACCTGCTTCCTGCCTCTGAGTGGTGACATGTGCCAAACAGAGCATGACAACACAGGAAGTCCTCCTGTCATGCAGCCTTACAGCGACCATGAGCATCATGACCCCAAGTTTGGGAGTCACTTGTCTAAGGTATCAATCAAATCACATGTACCAGTCATGCCCCTCTCCCTGGGGATTAGAGATGTATCCTATCCTGCCTGCATATCAGTGTAGAAATTGCCACTGTTTTGCTGTTCATATTACGCTACTCTCACAGAAGCCACATCCAGAAGACACCAAAAATGCCCTGCCCATTAAGAAAAGACCATTTTCTGAGGCATGTTTTCCATGCTGGTGGGCTCAGTGCATTAACATTACTTTCCTCTTCTGTGTCTGTGTATGATTACGATCGAAGCAAAGATCCACAGCAGAATGACAATGTGTTGACTAGAGCAGCAGAGAAACGTGCTCCGTAGGAAATATAACCCATGTTTGCAATCAGTGTCAGAACCAGAGGGCCATGGGCTGACCCTCTGCCTGCTGCCTTGTGCTAAGAGACACTGATTGCAAGCTGTGGCTGTTCTCTCCAGCAGCAGAGGGTCCAGGTGTTGTTTTATTTCTAGGTGTATTCTGGAGTCCGCTGCAGGCTGTGAACTGGCGCCAGCAGAAGAATTGAAAAGCAATGAAGTGCTGCTCTTCACTTACAGTTTTCCTCTGCACAACCTCCCTTTCAAGGATTCTGGCCTGTGAGATCCTGGCTAGTTGGTACATGAAGCACTGCAACTGTGATATGTGGGAGGAAGCAGGGAGGATTCAGCCATCCATACAGCATTGCTCATCTGCCTGTTTCATGAGAGACCCACATTGCTTTGGTGAGTGGCCACAGGAAAAGGGGGATCACCACAGTCACTTTCCATACTTTCCCCCCAGATTATTTCTCCCTAAGGACCTGTTCCTCACCTCCAATGCTTGGGCCTGCATGGATAGAGTGCATGGGGGTAGGATGCAAGAAAAGGGATGCAGAAGCTGTGAGCAAGGGACATAGGGTCCTTAGGTGAGGCTGGCTCCCTTCCTGCAGCCCAGTCCCACTGTCTTACTCCCACTCTGACCCTGCAGGTGCTCATCCAATGGATCTAAGAACAGACATATCTGAGACATGGGGTCCCCAAGTGGGGGAGAGTCAAGAGGGATGCACTGCAAAAAAGAGGTGCAGAGCCAGCTCTGAGTCTCCCCCCCTCAAATATACAAGGCTTGACCATCTGCCCTGGAATTAGAGAGGTCAGTGAAGCAAAGCTAAACCTGTCAGGATTGCTAAAAGTCATGCGTGGCCTTGGGAGTCACAGAGTGGATACGACTCCTTTCAGATTTAATTTCCCAACAGAGCCAGCTCTAGGTGTGAGCAAAGCAGGTACAGCCTGTGACAGCAGGCTGCTCACAGCAATAAAATGCCTATGACCCTGCTGAGTACCTTGCCTGTGCCAGAGCCAGGGCAAGCCAGGCTGGCTGCTGCTGGTGAGGGGGTGTTTGGGCATGAATGACTACAGCCACGTAGGGAAAAACGCTGAGTCCTTACATGCAGTGCTCCTCACTCCCACCTTTCCCTGCTCACCTTCTGTGCAGTAAAATCCTCTGTGTGGCTTTTTCTAATTCTGATCTCAGGTGTGTTTATTGAGTCCCGGAAAACTTTTTGACACTGGCTTTACTCCTAATACATTCTGCAAGAGCTGCATCAATGTTAGTAGGATTTTCAGTCTAATTATCAGAAGTGCATGTAGATAAACTTATGTCTCCAGAATGGTGCTAATAATAGCTCTGAGTGATGAGAAAGAACACAAAATGCTGCTGCTAACTCTAAGAAGCAGTAGGGGAAAGACCAAATCCCAAATTCTGCATAACCTCAGATGGTCCTGGAAAACAGCATTCTCAAAGCATTTTACATTGGAGGTCAGTGGTATTCTCCTCATTGCAGGTAGGGAAACTGAGGCACAAAGAGCTAAGAGCATCCTGCCAAAGCTGGCTCAGCCTTCCATCAGCAAAGGTGAGCACCTAAGTGCTGTCTCCTGAAGCCTCATGCACTGAGCTGCTGACCAGCCTGTCACTGATGTTCTCTTTTGACAGTCATAACTTGTAACTTGTTCTTTCTGCTGGCTGGGTAGTGAGTTGAAGGATCACCAGGAAAACAAGCTGTTGCAAACACTTAAGCTGATGGTTTTGAAGTAAAGGATCATGCTGAGACATAAATGAGTGTGGGATTTTATTGAATACACAGTCACTTGTTTTCTGAAAGCTGGGATATATGCACTTGTCTGTGGTCCATCATACCAAGTATCTGAATGAATGGTCCTTAACACCTCCTTTCAGTCATTTTTGGTTGCTTGCCACAAAGAGAGCTTTTTCCACATCTGCTATGTGAAAGACAGCCTTCCAGTTCTACAACTGTTGTGCTTTGGGATTTTTTTTTTTTTTTTTAGGTAAAGGTCCCCAGTATCTTATCTGATCTATGTCAACCAAGAAGACTACTTTTCAGCAAGTAATTAGAATGGTAATGTTGCAGGACCCCAAATGAATGCCATGGGACTCTTCTGGGCTTTTGAAGTGGGGCAAGCTTTTTTTCACCAGGCTGCCCTGCTGCCTGGGTAAAAACATGTTTCCATCTCCTTTTACAGGGGTTAATTTCTTTCCACTGCTCCCTAGTACCTGATCACTTTGGACCAGGAGAGGTTCACAGGAGTCATTCAGATGAAAAGTGGGGACATCTATGTAGATAGGGTGTCTTCAGATACTGGAGGTGGCCTGGCTGTCAGCAGTACTGCAGTTGTGTTAGTCCTTTACAAGAGCTAATACTATGCAAAGGCCAAAATAAAGGAATGAGTAAAGATGTTGGGAGGCAAGGTAAAGAAAAGGATGTTTAGGGCTGTGAAGAGGGGACTCACACATCTTTCTGCAGTACTATCTTGCTGGATCCTGTCACATTCACCTTTTCTCTACAATCTTCATTCTTAACAGCATTCTTTTAAAGTTTAGAGCTCTATCAGTCTTGGTATTATTTTTAATGACCAAGAGGATCAACTTTCATGATAGTGACAATTTTTATGTTTCAATCCACCTACAAGGTCCACCTACTTTCAATGTTTTCCAAACAAATGGCTTTGTTTAAAAACTTGCTCTAGTGAAGTCATTTTGTGAAAAGTTTAAAAAATTTGGCATATCTTCAGGAATCAAATTTTCTTTGAAACAAAATTGCAAGAGCTCTCTTAGAAAAAGAAATTCTGACTCTTACCCAAATCTCATTCTACCTGTGCATTAAAAAAAAGAAGGAAAAATGAGTGGAATGATTAAAACAAAAGGTCAATGCAAAATCTTTACCAAGTGAGATTGAGGAGGAATGGAAAGAAACCTTGGAAGAAATGCTGTAAATATTAGAAGGCAAATAGCAATGACCACAATAACAGTTGCAGCATGTTGTCTGTGAAAGTCTTATCTATTGAACGCAATCCAAAAAGAAAAGGGGTAATAAAGGAGTGTGGGAACAAACTTAGAATTAACAGTTGAAGCCCACAAATATTGAAGGTTAGATAATGTTACTAATTACCAAGAATGTGGAGAGTATATATAAAATATTAGAAAGAAATGTGAAAAAACAATCCAAGGACCTGATCCTGGCTGTGAAAAAGCTAATACTGATGCCAGAAGAAGCAGAGCAAATGGAAACGCAACCCACAGGCCTTAGAGGGAAAGGACACATGGTTAATGCCTGTAAGCCCTCTAGTTAAACAAGAAAGGCAACAGCTTACTGAAGATAAAACTACAAGGGATAAAATCTATGTTAAACAAAGAACAAGGTGGCAATTGGTGTGAGAGGAGAGAATATCTAAACACAGAGCCTCAAATACTCAGAAAATGGGCAGAGAAATCCCTGAATGAAAACCAAAACCACTCAATAATAAAGCTGCAAACTTACAGCAATAGCCAGTAAGTGTTTACAATAGCGCTTGAGTGAAAATTAAGGGGATCTACAAGGATGATATCAAAGCAGACCTTTGAGGAAAGTCCAAACTTTTAGGAAGGCAAAGATGGAGCTGAATTCTTGGGCAAGGATGATGATGCTGTTTTGGCCCACCAGAAACATCTCAGGCAGCTATGGGAACCACAAATGAGAGAATTTATTTGAAGAACCATGATATTTTGTATTGAGGAGCTGGGGTCGTTCCTGAGGAATGGTAGGGATAAAAGGGAGAAAGGGCTGAATTCCCCTGAGTCCCCCAAAACCAGACAGTTTTCTGCAACCATATGAGAGTAAAAGAGAGCTCACAGATATGGGAATGCTGACATCAGAAATCATCCCACCAAAAGTGATTGCCGTCTGCACAAGTGCTCTGATGGGGCACAAGGAGCTCTCCTGATCCTCTGAACTAAGCCTGAGTGGTTCAGACAAGCAAAAAAAAGGCCCAAAGAGTGGCAGAATTGCTACTGGTGGTACGTATGCCCTGGTGGAAAGCCCATACTGAATGCATTTGCGTCCAGCAAGGCAGTGATTTTGCTAGGCTCTCTGCTCAGTTGTTCCAATGGCATGCTGTCATTTTTCAGATGTCACTGCTTTGTTGCAGGACAGGGAGGACAGCAGCTATCCTCAGCCCCTGCAAGTCTACTGAGTTAGACTGAAATCAGTGTCCATCAGGCTGAGACCTGCAATGGTTGAGAGGTGAACACATCACTCGTGCCTGTGCTGGATGAGGGAACGAGCAGGCAGCTGGGCAGCAGCCTCCTTGGATGTTCCAGCTTGCGGGTTCCAATGCTTTAGTTCAATAGCTTCCTCCAAAACACCTGTCATTAGCCAAGCGATGGATGCCAGTCTGAATAATGCATAGTACTTCAGGGGAATTCACTGATTATTACTCTGCCAACAGGGATTCAGTAAAGGGAATATTATTTGCCCCAGCTGGCAGAGTGAGTTAATAGCAAAGACAAAACAGAGGCAGTCCTGGTTCCCGGCCTTTCCCAGACACCAGCTTGTACTTTTCTGCCTTAAACTTCTTAATTGTCCTGAAGCTTCTTAGCTGTTTCTAACCTCAGCTTCCAGCTGGAGCCAATTTACAAGGTGACAGGAGAGGATTGGTTAGGAGAAGTTTATAAACAAGCTGTCCATCCCTATTGCAGGGGGAGTGTGGAGAGGTTTTGGGAGGAGTGAAGAGTCTGCTGGTTCACTATGCTTTTACAAGGAGGACTGGGATTCTTGGGGCTTTCCAGGTGGAAGATGCAGCAGGTGAGTAACATATTAAAATGTGGAAGGATATAAGAGTATGGAAGCACTAGTTCAGGTATTGTTGCCCAGGATGTCAGAGGAAGCTTTAAAATAGAGCATGGTGAGGTAAAGAGGTGGGATATGGTAACTTCTTTGTGCTCTCTTTTCCTATCCTGAGGCTCCCTGCTAAGTGATGACTTTGTATAATTAAAATGAACAAAGTAAATGACAGCAAACCATCCTCACAATCACAGCATTTTCTCCTTCCCTTTGTTGAAGTGCTTTGTTAATCTCAAATTGGTTAAAAAAAAGTAAAAGTAAAAAAATAATAAAAAATACAGAAATGGAAGTTGAATGGGTGCCTGCAGGGGCTGTATTTTTAGCAGCTCATCAGTTTGCAGAGAAGCTCAGAGGTTGCAGATTCTAATTGCCACCCTGGAATGTGGAAAGCAGGACAACTGAAAGAGTGTATGTGTTGTGGGGAAAGTGAGGCTTTCAAAGCAGGGAAGGAAGAGATAATTGGCAGCTTTGCCAGTTACAAACTGTGGTGGGGCAGCGTGTGGTGAGGCCATCTGGCTAGTGTTTGTGGCACAAGGGCCTGGTGAAAGATTCTTGTGGAATCCATCTGTAGGAGGGATTTTACCTCTTCCCTCTCTGGAGCTGTCCTGTCCCTGTGTGTCCACTCTGGAGAGGCTGGATTGGGATATTTGCAGATGGGGCATGTCAGATCCAACTGAGATACTGGCTGGGAGAAGGAAGTGAGCAAGTAGAAAATGACAAAACAGATCTAACAAGAAGGCAAAACAGAGGGTGATCTCTGAGCACAGATCCAGGAGCCAGGTCTCTAAATACAAATGAGGTGCAAGCTCTCTACAGCCTTAAAGCATTAATTAGGTTCAGTTCAGCTCTGGATCTATGCCCAGGAAAGTCCATCTGCAGAAGGTTGCTGTGAGAGGAGGTGGTTGACTTCCTCTGCTGGTGTCCTTTCAGAGCACAATCAGGAGCCCAATGTGGGAAAGAGTTTTGGCCAGGACAGAGGAGGAGGTGCTTAGTCTATCCTTGCACGATCTGAAATGGTCATGGTTGCTGTCCTCCTCCATTCTGTTCCACACCCCCAATCTTGGCTTATCATGCTTTGCAGCTCTTGCTCTTGAAATGGATGTCCTAGAATTGCTGACTGTGTACTGACAGCTCAGCTGATAGCTTGTAGGATGCTGGAGCCCATGGGTTTGGAGTAAGGGAGAAGGCTGTCTTGCATTTTGCTTGGAATCCTGGCAGGTTTTTGGCTTTCTTTCCTGATAGACTATTTTCATCTCCCCTCTCCTACTTCCTTCCACACAGGCCTCATTTTCCCCCAGGGACTATAACTAAACTCGCTCTTGTCTATAACCCCAATTGGTTCATCAGCTCTTTGGAGCATTTCCAGACATACAGAAAAAGATGATCACATGGGTAGACCATCTGATGCTATGTACATAGAAAAACAAGCTATGGGCAAACTGGACCATGCTAAATGGGCCTTGCTATGGCTACAGTTATTGTTGTCTGGACTTTGCTAGCAATCTTGTTACAGGCAGACAAATAACACTATGAAATACATCATCTTCTGCATGAAAGACCTAATCCTAACACAAACAAAGCAAGAGGTATCTGGCAGAAAAGGCATTGCAGGTAACTGCTAAAGGGTTATGGGGATAGAAGTAGGTCAGATCAATCAAAAAACATGGGTAAAAACATATGTAAGCAGTGCTGTAAGGACAGGACTTGTGGGTGAAATGGAGAAAACCATGGCCATGGCTGATTGCAGATCAAATCTGATTTGCAGAACGAACACTGAGTGGAGCTGGTAAGGTCATCCTTCTATATGTATGAGCTTGCTAATATCCTTGCTGTCTGTTTACCCCCCAACTGGAAGCTTCAGAGCTAACTTTCCCTGAAAAGGAGGGACTTAAGAGGCATCTTGCACAGCTCAGCAGTGTGGGCATACTTGATCCATGTGAGGGCAATAATGCAACGCCCCCGGCCCATATTCAGCACCCTTTTTTCCCCCCAGCAAAGCCGTCTGTGCGAGCACAAACTTGATACTGGTCTTTGGGATTCTACTGACTGACGGATTACTCATGCTGCCATGGTTTGGCCGCTTTTGGCTGCCTGCAGGGCTGTCACTTTCTTCTTCTTCAAGGAAGAGCCAGTGGGCTGAGGAGGCTCCAGTTCCATCTGCCAGCAAAACCCGTAGCAGGGAAAGAGCAGCAGCTAGGGGGGAGGTGCTGGAAGGGGGGAGCAGTGGATTCCCTTGATAATTAGGATGGCTGCATGATCACTTATGCAAATAGGGGAAAGAAGGAGGCTTTCTGCAGCAGGCTGTCTGAGTGGAGAGAACAGAAAGATGGAGCTGTTCTCCATAAAGGAAAATACCTGGCCTGCATAAAGGATGTATGATCACTTACATGTTTTCCTTCTCTCCAGAAAAGGCGTAATCAGGAGCCCTTCAGGACAAATTATTCCGGGTCCGAGTTTGGCTATTGTCTTGTGTTGTACACTCATGCAAACCAACACAAGGAGGCTCAGGCAAATGCAACTAAATTCTATGACTAGTTATTCATCAACCCCTCCTGTCCCTCCACATCGCAGGTCTGTCTCGCTGCCCCTGTGCAACACCAGCATTTTGACTTACTCTTGTCCATCCTTCAACTTCCCCACTTGCTCAGGGGGGCTCTAGATTGGTGGTAAGGCAGGTAGGTGCAGTACAAGGCCTGTTATGTACAGCTGAGTCCTTCTGGTATCTACTGGCCTGAGCTATCCCCCAGGCTGCATGGCAATTTTTATTTCTCCCTCTCTACTGATGCCTGGAGAATGTAGCTCCATTACTCTTAGTGGGAAGGGGGTTGAACAATATTGTCATCTTACTCCACCAACATCTTCCTATGTCTGACACCACCACAGATGTGTTTGTGTTCACTGTTTTCTACTTGTGCTTGTTCAGCTTGGCAAGACATCTGCCTTCCTGGTGCAGAGAAGGAATTCAAAGGAAAGCTGCTTAGCAGCCAGCTGTGGCTACGCTCTCCCTCCATTCTGCTGGGCTGCTATACAAGATGGCAGCAGGCTTTTTCAAATTTGAAATGTATGATTCATTGCTTCCTTGCCTAGGAAATGGAACTGGACAGACCTTGAAGAAGCTGGTGATGTGAAAGCAGCAGAAGACTGTCATCTTCTGTCCATCTCTCCACTGCTTAGCAGGTGAAATCCTGTGCAAAAGGATCCAGCAAGATAGCTTTGATGCCAGGGAGAGCATGTGGAGTAACAATGAGGAGATCCTGATAATGCATCAGCTCTGTCTCATCCTTTTACATCCCAGGCTTCATAGGAGAAGCCTGTCTTGCCTGCTAATGCCTGAGTTTGGATTGTCAGCAGTTTTTTGAAAGGCTTGAACAAAGCCATTCTATTTCCAGAATGCAGATAAACAAACCACAAAAGAATAACACAAAGTCCTTTCTGCCTTAGGACTACACTCTCTGTATGTGTGCAGGTTGTGAAGTTAGAGCTGGACTTTAGCATGAGGTCTAAGCTTGTGCACTTTCTACTCACAGTGGAGACAGCTAGCTCCTCCATGAAGCACCAGAGCTCTTTGTAACTAAGCCTGTGTAAACTGTGTGGATGGTGGGCAACTCTGGACTTAAGATGCTCAAAGCAGCAATTATGTGGTATTGTGGATGTCTTCAAGCAATCCAGAAAGTTCCTTTCCTAATGATGTACCTTAGGTGTATCCTAATAGGACTACACACCTTCTTTCTGCTTTACTGGAGGTGGGAATTCTCCCACCCCTGCTGTATTGTCAGTTGAGCAGCCTGATCTAAAAACATTGTCTTATTTGCAGGCTTGACAGGTTTTAATGCAGGGCAAAGATAAACAAACTAGTGAAAGAGGAAGGCACAGCAAAATCAGTGCTGCCGATTTAACTAATGGGGGATCTCATCAGAATTCATGTCTCCAGCAATTTCTCAATCTCAGTGGAGCTCTGCCTGCTGAATGAGTAGTATCTATTCATCCCAGATCAGTTAAGCCATACCAAATCACTTTGCACCCCCCTCCCCCCCATCTTATTCCCCCCTCCAACATAGATAGGTAGATACATTCACAATCTCTTATCCCTCCTCCTTCTGTTGCTGTGAAAGAAGGATCAGCTCTCCTCTTGATGTTTCCAAGAGTGGAATCTGATTTGACTGACATGAGGGTAGGAAAATCCTGGATAATGTCACAGCCATAACCGAGAGTCAGCCTTCATATACCACCAAATGGCATAGCTGAACCAGGAAGCCGGTCAATGGTGCAGCTTGGGCTCCTTACCTTCTATGAGGCTGTCAGGTATAAAATGAAATTTGTGCAAATAGTGGTTTCTATTGTCTAGGTTGCAATGATTCAGTTGTACCTGGGCTATGTCAGCCAGTGGCTGATTTAGGTGTATCCCAGTCATGGGCAGATTAAAGCATGCAGCTGCACAGAGCAGGGAGTCAGTCACAGGAAAACAGTTCCTCTGGCAACATTCTTAAAGATATCACAACTTAATGTTTCTTCTTTTGTCTTTAGTGTGGTATAACAAAGCCACATTAAAGTTGGATGGATTCTGTTCACACCAGAGACTTTTCCTACAAATGAGGAATTCACAGGAGGGCAATGGTTGTAGCAAATGAGTCTTTGCATGCTGCTTTGTGCCTCCTGTTGCCCATCCGAGCAAAGGCAGAGCTGGGGAAGTGGCAGAAGAATCCCACCAGAGCCCTCTGCATCCTGCTGAGAGCCACTTCTGGGGGAAGGGGAAGCTGATGATTGCCTTGACTTCCATGACTTGGGAAGGCCCATTATCTGAAAACACTGTAGAAAAGGTGCATTTATGTAAACATTAAAAAGTGAAGTCTGTGGAGTCCAGGGCAATCCATCTTTTAAACCTCACTTTTATAGCATTATTATGTGAGAGAGTCTCATAAAAAGCTCTCTGTAGATGTTATTACATTGCATTGTGGCTTTGGAGAGTGAGCTGAAGAAGCCGTGAGTTTGTGCAACAGCACATGTTAGCATGAGTTATAGTATGTCAGGGGCCCCGTGTTAACGATCAGAGAACCTATTCAGCTCCTTTAAGGTTAATCAACTTGGCATTTGTGTCAGGTGTAATGTCTAATTAAAATGATGGAAGGGGTGTGAATGCCTCCTGGCAGAGGAGCAAAATGGCACAAAGAGGCAGCATCAGTGCCATATTGGTTTGGAAAATCAATAAGAGGAGCTCATTTTATCCCAGTGTATCTCTGCATTTGCCATTCAGTGGCTCATTTGAAAAAATGCCAACTGGCTGTCTGGGAGCCTGGAAACTGCATCATTTGAAAACACTTAAAGACAATACTGGTGGGGAAAGGAGAGGGCATTGCTGTCGGGCACCGCTTGAGAGGTTGAGCCAGTGTCCTCATATCCTGCAAGATGAGGGTAGCCTGTGCCATGGAGACTTGATGGATAGAGACACTAACAGATAAGGAAAAAAATGGAGAAAGAAGAAGGGAAAGGGTCTACTGAAAGGGAAGGTCTAGAAATCCAGAAGGTAGAAAACCAAGGATGGCTAGGCTGGAAAAAAACAGGCCTTCTGAAGGAGAGATGCTTGGAGTACCAACCTGATGGTGTGGGGGGGATGACAAATCATCTCTGGCATTTCTGCATTCCCTCAACCTCCTGCTAGTAAGTGGTGGTGGTGTAAGTGAATAAATAACCTATCATCTATGGTGAGAATTGAAAAAAATGGATAAACTAAAAAATTGGAAAACAATTTTTAATCTGTCAATGTTTTTATTGATGAAAAGTAACATTCAGACAAACTGAAATATTGAGGAAAGGTTTGTGGGATTTTTTTCCCCTGTATTTTCTGTTGTTAGAAAACTCAGGAGAAAATTACATAGATGCTGTCTTTAGATTTGCTTCTCTTAAATGAATAACTCTATAGGACACTGTAAAAAATAGTTTAAATTTCCTCAAGAAATAATTTTTAATGAGTTGTACCCATTTTTCAGGGCTTGACAACTCTTCCTTTGCTAGTTGTGCAGCCAGCTGGACAGACGTCTCCAAGTAGCTGCACAAAATGTGTTAAAGCTGTGGATAAATCAATAACTTTCCATCTATGCAGTTACACTTCTCTGCAAATATAAACATTTGCTCATTATCACCACACACAGTTTCATCTCCACTGAATTTTTAATGAAAAGGAATGATAATTTATTCACTAGCATTTTTTTAGAAAAATATCTTTTCTTAATGATTTTACTCCTTCTGGTTTATTTAAGAGAGCTTACTGCTTTCCCCCAGCCTGTATCTTCAGTGCAGCATGCTGGAGTTCAGATAGATACACCCTGCCTACATTTAGATACCTTTAAACCACCTAATTTGAGAAGTACAGTCAGCCTCAGAAGCAGTGAAGAAAGACAGGGTCCTCTAGGTGGCAATTTAGATCTTACAAGGGCTGAACTGTCCTCTGGACAGTCTGCTCTGTCCATTTTCAATGGACACAAGTACAATACTGTACTTTTAGATTTGTTGTTTGACAGAGGTCAGTAAATAATGGCCTGAGAAGGGAATTTAAGCAGCAGCACTCAAGTGACTTAGTAGCAGTTTTCATCTTGCTTTTGAAAATCCCACACTAATAGTTCAACTTTCTTCCTTCTCTCCCCTACGCCAAGTAAAAGGCCTGGACGTTGCTTGGATGACTCCTATTTACATGCTCTGAAATCTCAGATTGGAAAGGAAATGTAAATCAGGGTAATCCTAGCACAACCTTTAAGTGCTCTATGCAATGACAGAATCTCTACCTGAAAGCTCTTTAAGCAGAAATTAATTTATGTCTGACAGTGATTAAAGGAGAAAGTGAGAGGAGATGGAAATTAACAAATCCATCTCTATTGCTGAGATCCCATTATGATTATAAGGAGAGGGGAAAATCAGCATTATGGGTGTCAGCTGCAATCTGGTGCATTCATTTAGCAGCCCATCCTACCTGGTAAATGTCCTTGTATGCATGGATATACCTGTCACAGTGGCTTGGCCTGGGATGAATCAATTGTCTAGATGGTGGAATAGAGATGGAAGCCATTTGGCAGGATACTAACTCCCTTTCTGAGTTTCATGCAAGAACCTGAGGCAGGGTCCATCAAATAAAATCTGGTGGGAAAGCTGATCTTGTAGATCTCCTACACAGAGATGTTGGAAGTGACATGGTCACAGAAATGGAGCTGCATTATTGTGGCCAGGCAGAAAGATGGCCAAGGGACCATCTTGATATTGAGATATGGATCAGAGCTTAAAGATACCTGCTCTTCCTTTGACAGTCATGGTAACACATTTTTCATTATAAGAATGAATTATAGCAGTTAGAATGCAGGTTAAAAAATGGTAAGTAAATTTGCTTACAAAGAGAAGTTGGACAAAATTTCAAATGTTTAAAACTTTCAACCCAGTTTGTAGTACACATATGTTTCATCAAAGAAATCTCTAGAACACTGGAAAATAAAAAATACTATTAACCTCAATTATATGAAAATGTTCTCTACAGTGGATATTTCAATGCTTACACAAAGGTGATTTTGGTTCTTATTCCTAAGGCTGGTGGTAGCTGGAACCATCTTGTTAGAAATGGTTTTAGTGATTCCCTCTGAAAAATGGTAGAAGCAGTGTTGCTGGCTGTGAGAAAAGTATTTATAAATACATTTATAAGTAGCTTTCACCCAGTAGGCAGGATTATTACATGCATCAAAGTGAAAAGAAGAAATTTTACTTCTTAGCCACAAACACCTGGTGTGTACCACTGGTGCTCAGGGATGCTCACACACCACTATGTCACAACTGACCTCTGCTAGAAGAATCATCTCTTCATAATAAAGAGATTTTGGGGCAAGACAGGAAGTCCCAGGGCTGCTGGAAGAAGGGCAAGCTAAAGGATCATGTGATCTCTTCTCTAAAAGTTTTCCTGAAAAACTTTTCACCTGAAGCTTCAGGGCTAACTTGGGAACAATGTTTTGAAAGCACTAGATTGCTTTGAAAAACTCATGATTCTTCTATGTTGTTTTTAAAGGGGGAAAAAGTTCTCCTTTTAATTTCTTTCTTTTTGGTGGGGATTAAACTTAATTTTGAACAGTAAACAGATATTGCAAAGCTTTGGGCAAAGACAATATGGTATACAATGAAAGTGGAATTTTCATTTAGTTGGAGGCTTGTTTGTCTGATACGGTGTTGAAAAGGAAAGGCAGGGGGAAGGAGGGGAGGCTCATTCTTTTCACTATTCATCCATAGCACACCAACTCAATTCATAGCTCTTTTCCTTGCAAAATTTACTCAGGTTGTGAAAGACCTGGAAAGTGCAATGAAAAGCCATTTGGGAAGGGCCACAAGACCCCTCGTTCAGTATCTGCTTGCTACAAGTTTGTGGTCACTGTTACTGCTGTGTATTTGTATTTTGCTGTGGACTTGGATTCCCAGTTCTGAACCAGAATCTAATTAGTAAAGAACTAGTTAATGAAGTAATAAAGGTCTCTGACCTCTTCAGCAGTTTCAGACACCTGTAAATATTTCTCCCAGCTCCAGAAGGAATAATAAAATCAATACTTTTTAATGTGGTGTAATATACTTCAATGGAAATAATACACCAAACATTCAAAGGCCAATTCCTCATTCAGGCTCAGGTGCCAAAATACCTAATTAAAACACTTTCTTCCACCCCTCTTAAGATCCACAGTTTGGAAAGATGCCTCAGCACATCTCCAGCAATGATTTATTCTCCTGCTCTATTCAAGGAAACAAAGTGACTTCAGCTTCCTTGTTTAACAAAATAAAATCAGACACAAATCTAACCTGGCAGGATAAAAAAAATATATATATATGTACATATAAAGAGAGAAGTTCTGCTTTAGAGCAGGAATATGAAATTATATAGTAAATTAAATTATAGAAAGGGAGAATAATATGAACTGAGAAAAAAGATTAGTTCCAAGGCTGAGTTTCAGTCATTTGTTTTCCTGGATTTTACTGGACCCACAATTCAGGCTGAACTGCCCTCAGACAGACACGGGGGTCTGGTTAATTAATCTCTTCTTTCTTCTATAATAAATAGGGCAACAAAGAGGAGCAGAAAAACAAGGGGAGAGGGAGAAATCTGCTTCAAATTGGAGCTTGAGAGCAATTACACCATTTGCGGGAGGGATGTGAAGGGGTTTGTCCAGAGACACCCGTAAAAGTTGGGTTGTGGGAAAGGGGATGCTGAAGGACTATGACTGTGCTAGGTGGGAGGAAAGGGAGAATATTAACTATCTAGACAACGCAATTAATATGGGATTGATAAGGAAGGGGCTGATCAAATTAATAGTCTGTGTGGAGGAAGATTAGCCAAATGCAGTTAACGAGGAGGGGACAGATTAGGAAGCAGATACTAAAGGTAATATCTGGAGGGGCCAAGGTGAGCCTCCTGTAGCCTTTTACTCCATCACTGCTGTGTGGGGTGGGGGCAAGGGACACCTGGCAGACTGCGGTGTAGAAATGAATGTATAATTTTTATAGATTCTTAGAAGCTACATCTTATTTAAAATGCATGTGTAGTGGTTTCGGTTTCAGCCCAGCCGGTAACAAAGCACCACGAAGCCGCTCACTCACTCCCCACACCCGCGCCTGGCCACATTGGGATGAGGAGAGAATCCAAAGGCAGGCTCGTGGGTCAAGACAAGGACTGGGAAGGATCACTCCCCACTTATGGTCACGGGCAAAAGACAGGCTCAACTTGGGGAAGAAACAAAATCCATTGAATTTACTACAAATCAAATAAAAAAAAAAACCCACAAGGGTATTGGGAAGGGAAACCAAACATCAGAACACCTTCCCCCCCCCTACCCCTCCCGCCTTCCTGGCTCAGCTCCATTCCTGGTTCTCTCTCCCTCACCCCCCCGGCGGCGCAGGGGAACAGGGGATGGGGGTTGAGGTCAGCTCCCCACACCTTATCTCTGCTGCTCCTTCCTCCTCAGGGGGAGGACTCNGGTCCTTTCCGCGGGCTGCTCTCCAGTCACACACTGCTCCAGCGCAGTTTTTACCATGGAGTTACTGCCATCTTCGGGAGTCTCTGCTCCACCATGGACCTCCATGGGCTGCAGGGGGACAGCCTGCCATCTCACCATGGGCTGCGGGGCCATCAGCCTCCTCAGGCGCCCTTCCTCCCCCTCCTTCTTCACTGACTCCAGTATCGGCAGAGGTGTTCCTCTCACATTCCCCAACCCCCACACTGCCGGTTCCCCTTCTTAAAACTGTTCTCCCAGAGGCGCTGCTACCATCACTGATGGGAACAGCTTAGGCCAGAGGCAGGTCCAACTTTTTGGAGCCAGGGGACCTTCTAGCAGCTTCTTACAGGAGCCACCTCTGCAGCCCCCTCCCCCACTACCAAAGAAAACCACGCCACACAAACCCATAACAGCATGTTTGATTCAGTTGGACTTAAATTTCTCTGCAGAACAAGGATTCCTGTGAATGCTTGATTCAGGATCTTAAATAGAAATACCTGCTTTTCAAGGAAGCTGAGCACCTCAGCAGAGATCTACAGAGCTTTTGGCACCTGCTATGTTCTAGAGATTAGGCCAAACTCTTTCCCAGTGGACCTGCCAGAGTAGAAAAAGGAGGAAATAAATAGGTAATATTTGAATTAATTCACTTGGATGTCTTCATCTCCTAGAAAGAGATTCAAGGAATAGGCCATCTTCTAGTTCTGGCTTCAGCCTTTCAGGCAGTTCACAGGGTTTATCTGAAGGTACAAATGGGCCCAGGTGCTGGTCTGAGTCACAGAAAAAATTAGGGCTGTGGAAAGTTGATTACTTTGTTTAGATTTTCTTCCAGTGAGAAAGAATATTTACTTTATTTTTTTTAATTGTTCCTGTGCTGGAGAGTATCCTTTGTTTGTTCCAGACAGGAGAAACACCTGATCAGCTGTTCTGTATGGGATGAACCTGGGAGTTCAGCCACGGGAGAGGGACATTCAATCCAGGTGGATATCTCTACTTGGAGACCAGTCCTGGTTCCCTTCCATCCCTCTGCTAGCAGAGCAGATGGGGGAATCCTTTCCGCAGCCTTGATTAGAAGGAAAGTTTTGCCTCAGCTTGTCTTGAGTCTATACCCCTCGATCTTTGTTTCAGTCCTCGATGAAAGCTGATATCTGCCCAGAAACTAGATCATCCAGTCCCCCGCAGTTACCTTTGTGCTTCCTGGCTAGTGGCTCGTCAGCAGTACAATAGCTTAAAGGACTGCAAACAGCCCGAGGGATGGAAATAGGAGAGACTGCAAGTTTTTCCCCAGGGACGTGTCAGGCAAAGGGGCTGGCACTCCAGCTACATCCAGAAGAACAAAATGAAGGAAATAAATAAAGGAGGCACAGCGCGTCCTACAAACAACAACATGTGTCTGCATTTATTAACATTTCCAACGCGGATTTAATTCTCAGCAAAGTGCTCCTGCCTACACGAAGCCCAGGCTTGTTGCAGGAAACCTCTCGTTAAGTTCCGTGCAAGCCATCTTTTTAGTGCGTCCTCCAGGGGAATCTTCAAACAGATTCTATAATTTCACTGATAAATGGCTCTTTTGCAAAACACTATTTACATTCCAGCGTCAGAAAGGCTGGCGACTTTTCTTCCCCCCACCCTTTCAACCGTCTCCTCCCAGTGCCTTTAGGGAAGGATATCTCACCCACTCCAGGGAGGTAACAAACCATCTGTAGGTTCTGTAAGGAAGGAGAAAGCTGATGTGCTGGATTTCTTTGGGAAGAGAGGCAGCTGTAGAACAGCGGCAGTGTCTTAACTGGGATCTCCCTGGATTCCTCCGGAAATAGGGAGACATACCAGTCTTGGAGACAAACCTGGGTGGTGTTAGGATTCAGAGAATGTGTGTGTGTGTTTTTCCTTGGCATTGCCACAGGTTTTCTGGGTGGCCTCAGGCAAGCCACTTAATCTCTTTGGGGTCCTGTTTCCATTGGTACATGCAGGATGAAGACACCGACTTTATTCCATTTGTTTGTCCTGCCTATTCTGATTACAGATCCCTGGGGGCAAGGATTGTCTCTCATTAAACAAAGCAGCCTGTGCATGGGGATCCCAGCTTTGGTATGGCCTCTAGGCATACAGAACAACAAAACAACATCTGACAACCAGTCTAGACAGTAAAATAATGTGCCAGAGAAACAGTTTGGTCACTGCTTCCCTTTTTTTTTTATTGCTCAGCTGGGGCTTTTTACTTTTACTGGTCACTTACTCTATCTGCTGAACTGCGTTTAGGAGGGACACAGCTTGGAATTATTTCCATCTTTATCCACCTGCCTGGAAAAAGGAATTAAAACCCAGATCCTGATAGTTCTTCATGTTCCTTCATTTCCCAACACCAGTCGCTTGTGCAAGCCTGTCGGGGTGCACCCCAGGTCCCCCAGATGTGCCAGATGAGTTGTAACTGAGCCCTCAACAAAAGAAGACCATAACAGTGAACAGAGTAGAAACACATAGACTTCTGTATATTAGTTTTCATGAGGTACCTCTAAGATTCTTTGCCAACATTCAGTCTTTTTGTGCTGCTGTAATGTCCTATGGTCAGCATAGCATCAACATACCGGATTTACAGTTAGATTAATTACACAATCTAAGGATGTCTTGGGATCCCAGTTGCTGCCAGTTTGGAGAGCTGGCTGCACACCTGCATCACCTCCTTCCTGGCTGTTCCTAAGGACAGGCTTACTTCAGGAATTCACAATAACCAGCATCTTCCCACAAAGCCTTTTACCTTAAGTTTCAAATTTGCATTTACAGCCATCCGAATTGAGTTTCATTTACCAGCTAATGCTCTGAAATGAAGGTGAATCAGTGCACCAGAAGACATTTTTCTGCTGCTTGCTCTTTTTCCAGAAACATAGAAGGCCAGGTCTTCAACTGGTATACAGCCAGCTCTGCAGATTTCAGCACTGATTTTTATCAGCTGATACAATTCAAGAACACCTCAACTGTTGTGTATTAGTAAATCCTCTTCTTCGGACTATTACTGTTTTTAAACCATGTGAGTGAGGACAACACATCTTCCCCATACCAAAGGAAAAGCTGCTATTACAGACGTAGAAAGTGCTGGACTCTTGAGGATGTCATCACATTCCTGGCAGAAAGTTGGTTTATTTTTAAATTGGTTCCTAAGGAAACCAAGTTTCCACATTCATGTTCTCTGTCTCTTCGTCTGTCAGTCCTTCCCAAGCAACTTTCACATAAATTAGGCAGTTTCAAGCACTTTTTATGCAGTAGGAAAGGAAACAGTTATGAAACTCCAACCCATTTTGTGAAGCTGGCAGTGAAAAGAACACAAAACTAGTGCTGCTCTTGACCAATGCACGAGTTCAGCAGTGTTCTGGGTTTGTGTGGTGTGGTTTTCTTTGGTAGTGGGGGAGGGGGCTGCAGAGGCAGCTCCTTTAAGAAGCTGCTGGAAACTTCCCTGGTGCCAAAGAGTCGGACCTGCCTCTGCAGCCCAGACAGGGAGTGACGATGGTAGCGCCTCTGGGAGAACAGATTTAAGAAGGGAAACTGGCAGTGTGGGGGTTGGGAAACGTGAGAGGAACACCTCTGCCGACACTGGAGTCAGTGAAGGAGGGGGAGGAAGGGCGCCTGAGGAGGCTGATGGCCCTGCAGCCCGTGGTGAGAAGGCAGGTCATCCCCCTGCAGCCCAGGGAGGGGAGCGGTGGAGCGGAGGCTCCCAAAGATGGCGGTAACTCCATGGTAAAAACCGCGCTGGAGCAGTGTGAGACTGAAGAGCAGCCCGCGGAAAGGATCCGCGCCAGGGAAGTTCGGGAAGAACTGAAGCCCACGGAGAGAACCCACACCAGGGAAGTTTGTGAGGAACTGCAGCCCGCAGAAAGGAACCACGTTGCAGAAGTTGATGAAGGACTGTCTTCTGTGGGAGGGACCCCATGGTGGAGCAGGGGACGAGTGAGGAATCTTCCCCCTGAGGAAAGGAGCGGCAGAGACGGTGTGTGGCGAGCTGACTCAACCCCCATCCCCTGTTCCCCTGCGCCGCCGGGGGGAGGAGGTAGAAAGCACCGGGAATGGAGCTGAGCCGGGAAGGCAGGAGGGGTAGGGGGAGGTGTTCTGATGTTTGGTTTCCCTTCCCAATACCCTTGTGTGGGTTTGTTTTTTATTTGATTTGTAGTAAATTCGATGGATTTTGTTTCTTCCCCAAGTTGAGCCTGTCTTTTGCCCGTGACCATAAGTGGGGAGTGATCCCTCCCAGTCCTTGTCTCGACCCACGAGCCTGCCTTTGTATTATCTTCTCATCCCAATGTGGCCAGGCGCGGGTGTGGGGAGTGAGTGAGCAGCTTCGTGGTGCTTTGTTACCGGCTGGGCTGAAACCGAAACCATGACAAGCAGTTACCAGCTCTGGCTGCTATTTAGCTAATGAACTGGCCACCTCCTGCCCCATCAGTGCTTTAAAGACAAGAGGAATTGAGATCTTTCTGAGTCACTGGTGGGGAACACAGGTTACCGGGCTACAGGAAGAAAAGGAAACTTGGCTTTCTTCCCACTGCTGCTGGAAAAACTTATTTGATGGATCTCAAAGGCACTTAAAATCCTAACCAAAATTTGTGCTTGGCTACAATAGCTTCTGCCTTTTTCCCCAAGTGCTCAATACCCAAAGGAGAGCTCAGCATGTGGGTTAAATGTTTCTTATGAGAAGATCCTGTTACACCAAGGCATCGGTGTGTGTTGTTTCAAGAAAGTTTCCAACAGAAGAGTATCTGGTCGTCTTTGTGAGGCTAGCATATCACACCTAACTGGAGAGAAAACAACTCAAAAATAGAATTCAGCCCTTTTCTTCCAAAGCAAGAGTTTTCAGCCCAGTTATAGCCCGTGAAATATGATGGAAACGTCTAGCTGTAGTTCCCGTGAAAAGAAACACCAGGTGTTTGGCACCCTGAAAGAAGCTGTGAAATTGAATTCATGTTCTCTGAACTTCTTTACTAAACAGACAAGAGGGGAGGAAAGAAAGCAGAATCCTGGACTAGCGATGGGGAGAGGTTTTTTCTGACAGGAGAAGGATGGGGCTGTGCAACTGCATCTGCTGCTACATGTACCACTGTACCAGCCCTGTTGCAGAGGCTGCCTTGGTACAGAGGCAGCTGCAAGCCTCATCCAACTGCTCAATTAGAGCCTGCTCTGGGCAGATTCTCTCCCCATCCCTGCAGCCAGTAGCTAGTCTGAGAAACCTTCTCTTTCCCTTCTATTAGTCTCAGTTTGTTGCTTCCCTGACCAAACTGGAAGGATAAGTTAGCCATGAATGAACTCGGGACAGCTGTGCCTTCTCCCTTTCAGGTCAACTGCTTGTCCCTGGGGGGAAGAGAAGTGGGGGCATCATCCTGGCAGGAGACAGAACCTGATCATTATCCATTAATGGGGAAGTCAATTAAAAGCCTGCCATTGCAGAATGCTTTCTGATTACTCTAATTATCCAATAATTGTATTATCTCATTCAGTGGTGCAACACTGTGCACGGCCTGCAAAATGATGCGGGTGCTTAAGTCTTTGGCAGGCACCTTGTTGCCTACAGCTGTTGGTGGGTCTCTGTGTGGCTTGACAGGGCTGGGCAGGCTTGGGGAGCCCTTGATGCCAAGGGGGTACAAGGCAGAGAGCAGTGGCTCTTCCTCCCAAATTTAATTCCTCCCTCACAAAGCCACCAGTCAGTACAAGACCTCTGCAAGGCTGGAGGGGTTGGTCTGTGGCTGTCATTGCTGCTTGTATGTGAAGTGCAAAACTGCCATCTGAACCCAGCCTTTGCTATGCATGTTTTAATCGGTATCTTTAGTGTCATTCCTCCACAGGGATAGTGATGGGAGCAGGAGACAACTTAAGAGCTGCTATGCTGCCCCACCCCATGTATCCAAGACAAAAATAATGAGCTTCAAAACCTCTCTCCTGCTAATGGTCACACATCACGTGTCCTGAGTTTGCCCAGCCTCAGCAGTGCTGGCTCCTGCCAGGGACCTAGCAATGTCAAGCTCTGCTGGTGCTGGTAAAGTGGGCAGATCTCTTCTGAGGTTGCTAGAGGGCCTAAGCCATCAGGCATGCTCCAAATATATTGTATGCTCTAACCAAAATTGTGGTCAAGGAACAAAACAGCTTCACCCCCTCCTTTTTAGCCAGTAGTCCAATAATTGCAGCATCTTCCTGATACACACAAGACTGGGTTTAGTTATTACTTTTTCCTGCAGGAAGTTAAATAATTCTCCTTCATCTCCTAGGAAATGGTCCTACCAGGGCATAACAGTGAAGAGAAAATTTTGCTTGCTCCTTCAGGAAAAGAAAGAGGTGTCCAGCTCACAAGCCTGGCTGGCCTAGGAGTCCCGTAGCACTATATTTGGCAGGTCTCACTGAGACTTGTGTTCAGTAGCAGCACAACCATAAAAGAACAAGGACATAGGGTGTCTGTCCATAGTGACTAGAGCACCTGTGGGAAAGGGCATGCAGCTTTCAGTTCCTGCTGCAAAGTTTATTTTTCTTTTTGATATTAAGTGCTCACTAAAGAAAATATATACCCACCTTTGAGGTGGGATGCACCACTTAGCACTCCATTTCCAATGCTCTGAAGGAGAGGAATGACTCCTCCCCAGGCTTTTTTTCTGGGGAAAGAAGGTACCTAAATCCATTTCAGGCTTCTGGACTGTAAAGCTTAAAGGGAAGGATCTGTTTCCTTGCAGCTCAGACTAAAGCTCTAAAAAAGAATTGGGATTTAAAATCCACCTCCACGACAGTTATTACTTCCCAGCTAACATGGCTCTCAGCCCTGTGTACTGCACATTCTCAATCCCATTCCTGGCAGCTAATTCCTCCCAGGTATTGTACAGGAAACCTACACAGCTACTGTGGCATCCCAGACTCCACTGGCTTGCTGAAGTCCCTTTGTTAGTGCCAAACCATTAAACTGTGAACAAAACACAGCTGAAATCTACCCACAGTAGTAGTAATAATAGTCCTAATAATAACAGCAATGCCACCACCTTGATCTCCTGTGGTGATTTTTTGTGGATAATTTCAAAACCTTCAATAAGTATTAAGAAGCTCTTAAAATGCACTGTGAGACTGGTAGGAGTGATTCTCCTCCCACAGGTGTGAAAGTGGCAGAAAGAAGGGTTATTGGGCAGGAGTTAGGATGCAGGAGGTCTGGTTTCCTAGACACTTGCCCTTTCCCTTGTCCTGCCTCATGCGTATTGCTGGCACCACATTTGCCAAGTCCTCCATACTAGAGTTTTATGATATGAATTTCTATTCCAATGCTGTAAAAGCGGCTGGATTCCTAAGGAGTATCCCTCTCTGGATACTTGGCTGGTGCTATGCACATGCTCATATGGAGATTGCAAGAGAGTACGGCTGACCTGCTTTGCAGCATCAGGGTGTCGTGAGGGCAAGCAGTGAGGAGGAAGCAGAGGCAGCCTGGCCACGGTACCTTGCTGTTACACCTCCCCACAGCCCATCTCTTCCCAGACAACCTTGCCGCACAATTCCCTTCTAGTGGCCACGTCAACCCTAACTTTGTATCTGTTAAACCTCAGGTAATTGCTTTTAGATGGGTGTAATTAAGAAGCCATTAGAGTAAAGTTTCATTTCAGTTTATGCTTTGGTCTCCATTTGAGCAGAGAAATATGAAATTAAGGTATTAGCTCCTTTCATAGAGATGAGTCATGAGCTAATAAGTTTCAAGAGCTGTTTCTCAGCTGTAATGATTCTGCTTTTTTCTTTCCAAATCTTCTCCTCCCAAATTCTTGCTTCTGGAGAATTCCTTCTTAAAAGAATAAAAAGGGGAAGGAGACTGAGTCAGAATGAGGAATTGCTAATAAAATTACAGCCAGAGAGATGCCAGCTTTTTTGTGTGGAATTTCCCCAAAGCAGCCAGGGATGCGCATGGTGATGGCATGTGGGCAGTGGGTGTGACGTGTCCAGCATGCAGGGGACATGACGCACACAACAGACAAGGTCAAACTGTGCTTTTGGCCAGGAAGGAGGGAAGCAATGAGTGGCCAAGACGTCCAGGGAGAGAACAGGGAAGATGGCTGAACTTTCCAAAGCAGAATAGGGAGGAGGAATGTGAGTTTGTCCAGGAAAACTCAAGGTATCTGGTGTGGGAGAGTCCAGCCGAGCTGCAGACCGCAGCAGTGCCCAGGGAGTGTGGTGTCCCCGCAGGGCTGTGAGCCAGGAAGCTCACAGTGGTGTAAGCACCAACCGCCCACCATGGGGCTGAGCCAGGGAGGGCTTTTCCCACTGCTGCCCTCCTAGCCTGAGCCAGCAGCCCATCCCTGCAGTCTCAAGCCCTATCAAGCTGAACAAATGCCTCCTCTTCCCCACCCTCCATTTGCTGCATGCCTTATCCCTACTCTCCCCTGCGGAGCATCATCTGGGTGGGTCGATCTGGCGAGCGGCTCCAGCTGTGCCACAGCACCCGCCAGCCAAACTCCAGCTGGACAAATGTGCCCTGGCATGCGTGGCAAGCAGCTGAAACACCCAGAGGGGGAACTTCCCTGTGAGCAGGGCCCCTCTCTGACAGCATGTGCTCAACTTGCAGTGGTAGCATTTCCAGAACTAAATCAGTGACAGTCAGAATTGCATATACAGTTAATCATGGCTTAATTAAACTGCTCAGTCTCTGAGCGAAGGGTGCTGCATGTGAGGAAGGGAGAAGGGGGAAGAGGTGTCCTTAGTTTGAGACAGTGAAATGCTACTGATCATCAATAATTCATTGCAGTAATGTTCCTGTATGAATTGGAAATGCCAAGCAATCAAAGGCCATATGTATTTAGCTTAGATCCACATGATGTCCATGCATTTTTAATAGTGTGGCATCTTTGAAGTGTGTTTATGAAGCACAGCGCTCCTCAATAGCTATGGAGGAAAGAAATTGCCCCTGGCTGGCAGGCATGCTCTTCCTCCCCTCAGCAGGCTGCTGTGAGGATGACTACACACCTCTCCTGGCAGGAAAGAGTGGAGGGAGGCACAAGCTAAATCCCAGTCAGGGATGTTCCTTCTTTCTGTCTAACGATAAAGTAGCTTGTTAGAAGTGGGTGTAAAATCAATAGTCCAGTAGGGAACAATGGATGATTTCTTAAACTAATCTAATCTAATCTAATCTAACCTCTATCTTCTGTTGGTTTGATCATTTCCAGTACATTTGTAGAATGGGTTTTGCATACCTGTTTTCTAGCTAGTAAGGAAATGGGAGACTGGGAATCTGAATAGGAGTCTGGGAGCATTCATCTCCAGCTGAGCATCCTGGGCTGGTAGCTGAAAATGGGAGGAGAAAAAAGGAAAAGAAAAAGTCACATACTTGCTTAGCAGGGCTTTTAAAATGTTAGGACAGCTAAGAAGGGAAGTGGTGGGATGCTGATGTCTTTAAACCAAGGCTAGAGGCTTTTTTTTAAAAGATATGTTCTCATTCAGCTGGGAATTTTTGCAGTATTGCCAGCTCCTGTCTTTAAAATGAAGAACCAGATGCTTTACATTTCTGTGAGAGCTCAAAAGTTTGGGATGAAACTGCAATTCCCATCATTCTTGCAGCTTTCTGTTTGCTTGGTTTGTGCTGCTAATGTAGCATTAGGCTCCAGTTTGTAAGCATTGCTGGGGAAAATACTAACCTTTCCTAAGTTACAAGACATACATGGTTAGTTATCATGGGATCCTTTAATATCTCTCAGTGTTTCTGAAAGCATTTCTGCCAGGGTCTGAGGTGCAGGAAGGGTACAGGCATCAGAGCATCCCAGCTGGTGATCCCACCCCCAGCTCTGTTGCTCCCTGCAGCACCTGGTGGTTCCAGCAGAAACGTGGGGGTTGTCAAAGCCAGAAAAGCTCCTGAAAGCTGCCGATCCCTAATTCCAGGAGAGACTTTGAGAACGTTAATAAAAATGACCTTGCTGTTGTAAAGCATTGGTGGGGATCGTGCTCTCTCACCTCAGTTAAGACACTGGGAACACCTCCCTGGCTTTTTCCAGCTGCCTTAGACCGTGGCCCCTTGTCCTGCCTAGTCTTGCTGAGGGGATGGAAAAGGCTCAAATCCTCCAGGCACTTCCATGGAGGACACTTCCAGAACCCATCAAAAAAATAAAGAAAGAAGATGGTAGAGGAAGGTGGGGAGAGGGCAAAGAAGGTATGTTAATACAAAACTAATCCTCCTTCTATTTCAGGTTGTGAACCTGCTGAATTGCCCGTTGGGTTATGTAAGAGAAGTCATTGTGTTGCTGTTGAAAGGGCAGGCTTGTATGGAGAGCTGGGGACACTGCTGGAATTTTAAGTAGCCAGGCTGCACTGGGGAGAGGGAGTGAGTGGGCCCCCATCCAAACCCATCCATCCTGCTGCCTTCTCGTTTGTGTTGCATGTGAGGTTTGGCACATGAGCAAGGTCGTGCCACGTACGGACCCCTGTCGGCCCGGCCAAGGCTGCTGCACTTCTACTCTGCCATCTCTTCTCCTCCTCTCTCTTTTCTTCCCATCCCTTCCCTCTGAATCACAAACACCCATGCTGCTGGCACTACAGGAAAATTAACAAACAGCCTATAAATTTTACATGAGTTCCTGAGACCAGAGAGAAATTAATTTGATGTTGTCTTTTGATAAAGATGTAGCCCCCTTTCTCTGACTTCAGTTTGTTGGCCCCCCCTCCCCCCCTTCACAAACATATTTTTTTTGAAGGTTGCAATTTGGTTCTTGTGATAATAGCAGTGCATAAATAAATAAATAACCCACTTCAAATAACCCCTAGCTTGTAAATAGGAACAGATAGAAGAACACCACCCACAGAAAAACAAAAAAAGAATCAATCACAGGCCAGTTGCCTCTGGTTTGGATTAGCTGGGTGTATTCTCTGCACAAGCTTCAGTTGTTCCCATGCCAGTCCCCAAAGGCCTTGATTTTCCAGGCACATCTTAGAGGGCATGAAGGATGGAGCAAACTCAATAATCTCTGGAAAAGCTGTTGCAGCTGGATTTAGAGGGAGGAGTACAAGCTGCAAGAGGAGAAAGCTTGAGGCCATCACCAGGTAGTCATTTTGTGCACAGAAATGCTACCTAGGGCTTCATTTCTTTACTAAAGAGGCAGTAGGTGGTGTTTAAATCTATACTGGTATTCAAGAAACTGGGAGGGAGGATGCGCAGAGAAGGTAGAAAATTGGGGTATACAATGAACCAGTTGCAATGCTCCAGTGGAAGGTCACGTAAGAGTTTGTCCCTGAGCCTTATCTAATCCCCTTGTCCATATTGTTAACAGTGTCTTATCAAAGCCCTTTCAAGTACTGTACAAACAATGGTTAGTACCATATATTTTTCCAGGAGTTATCACTGATTAGAGCTAAGTTAAGGATATTTTTTTATAATGTATATTTGAAAGAGAAGCTAAAAAGACGTGTTAAAGGGCAAAATCCACTTCAAATAATTTACAGTTTGAAAATATATTTGAAAGGAGAATGAAAGGAAAAGAAACAATTTAAAGAAAAGTCCAAACACATGTTTAATCTGGAGCACTACATTTGCTTAAGAAATGAAGTTGTCTTCTCAAAGTTTTTTAACCTGCTCACGTATTATTCCTTTAAGCTGATTTTTAAAATGAAAATGCTGATGTGAAACATAGGAACGCTTAGTACAAAAGACCTAAAAAAAAAAAATCTTTTAACAAAGTTTTGAAATGTTTAAAGATTTCCAAAACCCTTTTTGCTCCCTTTTTTTGGTCCAAAAGTCCTTACTAAATTTGATCCCAATTCACTATGATTTTCAGTTCTTTGAAACTAAATGTTTCCATTAACATTTCCATCATTTTTCAAAGTGTGCCCAGACCATGCCAAGGCCTTCTATGGCAGAGAATCAGCTATATCCTGCCTCTGCTCTTTTAACATGCATCTTACCTTCCACCAACAGCTTTTTTGCTACCCATTGTTCTTACATATCATTTATTCGGTTATTTTGCCAAAGAGTGGGTGTCATGTCTTCTAGCCTTACACTCCTCCTTTCTTTTTTCCATGGTGCCTGGATCGTCTCTTTATACCACCAGGACTAAGTCCATAGATACAGCTTTAAGGGACTCTGTCATGGATGTTGGGTGTGGTGATGGACTTTGCTGTCTCCAAGGATTTCTTCCAACTTTATCTACTGGGGTGACAGGTTTCCATTCCAGAAGCTGACTCTCCAAATACTACACTCCTTATATAACTTTCCTTTCCTCTCTAGACAACAACATAACTGCTGCAAATTAGGTTTTATATATATATTTTAGGAGCAGGGTTTAAAGGCCACTTTGCAAGACAAAAAAAATGAGTATGTAACAGAAATGTGTGGCATCTGACTCTCTCTTGGAGACTTTCCTTTGATTTTTCTTGAATTGTTTTTTGTCTGAATTTTTAATCTAAAGAGTTAGGCAGCTTGTCACTCTTTATGTATGGAAAACATAATGCTCTTTGATGTTCTCAGTTACTGTGTCATGTTTATGCGCTCTGACAGTCTTTGAACTGCGGCTCACCGCAGACAATGGGAAGGGATCCTCAGAGGGGTGGAAAGGATTTTGAAAGAGCCCCATTTTCTAGTCCAGAAATGGCAGCACTTCACCAACATCCACACTGGTGTCCAGTGCCTTCAAAAGGAGAATATTTGACTGACAGATCTGCATGACTGAGCCCAAGGTGTGTGATACCACTCTGTGCTATGTCAACACTTCAAGGGTTTTAATAAGCATTAGAGCTATTCAGAAACTTCCAAAAATTTGATGCAAAGAAAGACAAACTTCTGGAGCTTTGCAAAATTATTGTCAGTTATTTAAAAATAAAACAAACTTCAATGAAAATAAAAATCCACATTTCACCCAAGCACTGATCATAATGCCAGGAACTGCTAGTAAAATAAATACATCCCTTCTGTAAGGGTTTTTGTAGGTATCCAAGTACATAAAAGTGACAGCAGCTGTTGCAAGGAAATTAGGTATGAACACACCCAGACCTATTCCAGATGAATACCAAGTAAACACCTGAGATCCTTGATGATGCCACCCAGAAGCTGTCCTCTACTCCTGATCAGCACAGTGACACTTGAAAAATCACAGTGCAGTGTTCTGTAGATCACTTTGCATGACTTAGTGCATTATTTAATGAACTTGAGGGCACAATGCAAAGTGTATTAGTTCATGCAGGTCTTTTATTAAAAACTACAGCCAGACCTTTTATTTAGTCACTTAAATGGGCTGCTTCTCTTCAGAGATCTTTTTAAGTTTTGTTTTAAAAAATGCCCAGATTCAGCTGCAAAGCAAATGTATCAAAACACGCATTATGTTGTTATTTCAGTAACAGTAACAGCTAAAAGACTCCTACCACCACAGTCATGGCCCTGTCATGCCGGATGCCATAAAAGGGGAGCAGCAAAAGGCGTAAAAGCACACCGTTCTGCCTGCATGGGCAGCTGCACTGGGATGATGTGCAGCACAGCGGAGGTGGACACACAGGCAGGGCCGCCAGCACTGATGCCCTGCTCCCCTCAGTGTGGGCAGCTGGGTGGTGTTACATAGCCGTACCAACATACGACAAATGTGAAATTTGTCTTTTCCTTCCCCTTATTGTGCATTTGGGATTCTGCAAGCACACAGGGACTTTGCCCCTCAGAGCATCCCTGTCCTGGTTGATTTGGGAGAGATGTGAAAGGTGAATTCTGTTCTGATCCCTAGTGTGGCCAGCAGTGTTGCCTTCCTCTCCATCCCCATCCTTGCCATCTCCCCAGGGGTAACCTGCTATTCATGTCACGGGAGAGAGTTTCCTAGGTCCTTTTCAAAAGTCCATTTGGAAACCTGGCAGGGGGACTAAGCAGTCAATTCTATTTTCTTCTCCTTCTTCTTCCAAGCACGAAACCTAACAGACCCCTTCAGAAAAGACTCCCTGTCACAGGAAGGCCTCCTTTGTATGCGAGTTGCAGCGTCTATTTTTCAAGATAACCTTTATTTCATGTACTGAGTGTTAGCTTTGCTGAAAAAGAGAAAAGCCAAGATAACTCCTTCACCTGTGGAACATTATTACGCTTTCTGGGAGAAAGAAGAATGAGTTGTTCTGGTGCATGATAATGGAGGTGGAACGAATCAGGCAGAAGCAGGTGCTGAATTGCACCTCTCTCTCTTTCTCCTCAACTGTCTATCTTTGCAATCTCACTCTCTTTTCTCTGTCTGTCTTCCCGTCTCCAACACAGGCTGATTTTTCTCTCTTCCTTCTCTCTTTACCTCCAAATTCTCCATTTTTCTTTTGCACAATATAATATCCTCTGGGACTCATCAGCAAAACCCCTGACCAACAGCTCTACTGTTTGTGCTTTCTGCTGAGGTGGTGTCTGCAGACCTGCCCTGCTGTGCTTGGTGCTGTACAACCAAAACACAAAGTACTGACTTGTGCAGTGAAGAGTTTCCAGTCTAAAAATTCTGTGGTTTGCATTTGGCTGCAAATTGGTCTGTGGAACATTTCCCCCCTGGGAAAAGGCTGTTCTTTAGGTAATAGGTAAAAAATGTGAATGCTTCGTTGGAGTACTCTAATTCCAATGACATTTCAAAGGCAAAATATTGAATCAATTTGAAATCAAAATGGTTTTTAAATTTTTTATTATTTCAGCTGTTTCCTGCTCCATTTCCCACTTGTTTTCAGTTCTGTATTAGAATCTTAATTTTGTTCTGTTACATATCTGTATACCATCCAGTACTGAAGTACTAAACTGTGTTTCAATAATATCAAAATGAAGCATTTCAGTAGGTGGTGACATAACTTCTGAAGAGAAATATTTCAAAACCATATTTTCTGATTTGGTCCTATCTGAGACATAAACAAATGTTTAGTTGCTAGATTTCTCTAGAGACAGAACGCCTGTTTTCTCATCAACTTTAATGATGAGCCCTAAGAAATCCTGAGTTTGATCAGATGGAACAAGGCACATTCAAACGTATCTTCTGAATTGGATGTTGATATTGCTGCATGACAGTGATGTATGGAAGAGATTCCCCCTGTCCCTTGGCATACCCTATCCTCCTTGTGAAAACGTGACTCATGCCTTCCCCAGCTCCCAGCTGTATGGTTAATGTCACAATCGACAAATTATTTCAGTAGAGGAAAGAGGTTGGTTGCCACAATTACAACAGGCAGCAAACCTGAATGGACACCAGCCTTTTTATGTACCCCAGTCCTTGGTATCCACAATGGGAAGCCATCAGTTCAGGGATGCTGGAGGAGGCATGGACTCCTGGATATGCCTTGAAGGGAGGGAGGACATCCCAGATGGGATTAGGACTTTAAATGAAAACAAGAAATAAAATTAATGGTCTGGGAAGAGCTTCTTAGCAGTCCTTTATCCTCTTGCTCTGGAGCAGGGCTGTGGTGGGTTGTGGGAAGCCCAGCTGGCTTTATGCTCTAATCATGGTAATGTGTGTTTGCAGAGCTGGCAATTTCACATCGACTGGATCCTACTGACAGGGGAAAAGTTCTGCAGCACATGCATCAGTGAGCTCTGTGCAGATATAACAGCACTGAAAGTTGCTACACAGAGTCCGTGCTGCACCATAAATTACAGGGTAGTTATTTCTTAGTTATTTAGCAGTTACAGTATAATTAGTTCCACTTAATGTCAACTTTTGTCAATACGTCTTCCATTAGCCAGAAAATTACAGCTGGGTTTTGAAGCAATGGCGATATATGAGCTTCTCTGAGCTTGGACTCAGAGAGAGGAGATGATGTGCTGTGGGGAGGAGATGGAGCTGTTAGGTGAATTCCAAGCCTGTCTCATCTCTTCTGCGTTCGTACAAGCTTGCGCATACTCACATACACACATATACAAAACACCCATCTCTTCTCCAGGATCAATATTCCAGCCCAGACTGCAGAAAGGAATCAAACAGGTCCCTGGAGAAGTTTGCTCTGGCTGCTTAGAAACAAACAGACAAACAAACAAGCAAATAAAACCCAAGAGCTGCCTTAAGATAGCATTTGTTGCCTATATTTTGCAGGAGAAACTAATTAATAAGTATGCCTTAGATTTTGGGGATCCCAGCTTTAATTCAAAGATGGCTTGATTTCCAGTCTGCAGCTGCTTTATTCTTGGGCATCACAGGAAGTCCCTCTGCTTTTTTTTTTGTTCCCTTGTCTTTTTTTTTCCTTCTGAAACTGTAGACATCACTAAGAGATTGACATTTCTGAGTTTTGCCATTGCCTTGAACAGGGCCAGGATTTTAGTCTTTAGTCCAAAATTGGTGAAAATCAGGCAACTAGGCTTTAGGAGAAGCACAGAGGAATATTTTCCTGTGTCCTGATTCTCTGAGTGGTGAAGAATAAGGCAAACTGGCTTTAACAGTGCTGTCCTTCCCCCTAAACCACCTCACTTTAGGGCATCATCAGCTTTTGGGAGCAGTTTTAGTGTGAAAGATCCTTCTACCGTTTTCAAATTTCAAAACCACATGAAAGCAGAATGCACAACCTAACTATTGACTAAAGTACTAATGATGGAATGATTAGGAAATTGCAAAATAAATTCTTTTAAGGTTACTTTGTAATGGAGCAGATTCAGCTAATTCTGTCTTTGTTTGTGCCACTAGACCAGGTCTAAGCAAATGCTTAAAAGTGGAAAAGAGTCAGCATGGGTCCAAATTTTTTTATATATATATAGCTTTCACAATTCCAGCCTCCAATACTCCCCTTCATATACTTTTCCTCTATGAGTATGGTGTGTTGATTTCACACAGGGCCCTGCATGTGCTAAAGCTGGTCCTTGAAGAAGAATTAAGTATTCTGTTCCGGAAAAAGATATCAGGCAGAAAGAATATAATGGTAATGTTGGCATTAATACACCCCCAAAACATATAGTGAAGTTCCTTCAGTTGTCTCGTACCCCTCTGTGTCCACCAGGAGGCCAGGGACAATGGAGCTCCTCCTGCTATTATAAAATAAACAATAATAACAATAGCAATAAACATTTGCAACACAGAATTTTTCCAGATGAACATGACAAACATTAATGTGCATGGCTATTCAGCAGTGCTTGCAACTTCCTCCTATTATGAATAATAAGACCAGGGGCATATGACTCAACTCACCCATTGCAATTGAAACACTGAAATCAACTAAACCCTCTTCTGAGATATACTTGGAGAATTTATGTATACATATACATATACAAAAGTCCCCAACTATGCTTGAATAATGAAGGACTGTAAGAAAAAAACATGATCTGAGGAATACCATAAGCAAAAATAGAAGATAAAATCCTCTGACAAATAATATATTGTAAACTACTCACTCAACTGAGTCCATTCCACCTTGCACAGGTTTACTTCCACATGGAGTATTCCTTCTCTCTGTGGGCAACCACTCTGTTGTGGGTTTGTGTGGCGCGGATTTCTTTGGTAGTGGGGGAGGGGGCTGCAGAGGTGGCTCCTGTAAGAAGCTGCTAGAAGCTCCCCCAGCTCCAAAAAGTTGGACCCGCCTCTGGCCCAGGCCGA